>JAMWET010000375.1:312500-572500 GCA_024036415.1 Prochilodus magdalenae
GTTTACTGTATGCAGCTATTAAATTACAAGCCTAATGCAGCCTTGCTCACTAGCTATGTATTTGTAGGCCTTAACACGCAAAATGATTTTCATAAATTACACTTATGTTGATCTTCTAAAGCAAAATAAATGAAAATTAGTAAAAAAAAAAAAAATTTTAATTTATTTATATAAATATGTGTGTGTGTGTGTGTGTGTGTGTGTGTAATATATATATATATATATATATATATATACACACACACACACACACATACTCCATGGTTTTGCATCTTTGGTATCTGCAGATTATGCATTTTTATTTTTTTCTACCCCCATCAGGCAATTAAAACAACTTCTAGAACCAATGTAACAGTTTATTCATTAATATATATATTTATTTATTTTTCCATCAGAGTAATATGAGAATTCTTTGTAAGAAGAGCTAAGGTACATGAAATCCCAACACCTCCGAAAAGACGGACATCTGGCATGTGACAGGCTGAAATAGAAATCAAAAGAAAATCTCATAACTGTCAAATTTCTAAGATATAAAAATACAGATTTTTTTTAAAGAAGAATAAATTAAGTTTAGCAAAAAAAAAAAAAAAAAAAAATCATCATATTATGGAATATCTTATACAACTGCACACACCAGCCACATTATTAGAAACACCTACCTTACAGGGAAAGTTAAAGATTGTAGCCCACCATCTGTTTCTCTAGCCCTTCAATAATATTACATTTCTCTGAAAGACCATTATCTGGTGGTCAAAACAAAGACAAATGATGAATTAGGTACACAGTAGCAGATTGCTTGTGTAGGAGGACAGAGGGGCAACAGTTTGCAAAGGACCTATAAGGTATGTGAAGCTCAAAGTGGCTAGTGAGTGGAAGTAGAAGGTAAGTCTTTATAATAAAGTGGAGGGAGAGGTTATTTCACATTTTGTTTTCTTTCATAAGTCAGCCCTAACAACACACAGCAAACACTTCTCCAATACTCTTTCACAACTACCATCCTCCGCCTTGAGTACCGAGTCCTTTTGCAGTCTTTTTGTGGACAGCTCACTGTTAAGAAGTGGTATCTCTTTCCATACAAATGCAAACCCATAGTCTCTCACTGGCACATAGATGTTTTTGGTTTCACTTCTCACAGCTCAGGTTTTTGGGTACAGTCACTGGATCTCCAAAGCCATTCCATATATTCATAGTCACATATTCCATCCTTAAAGCCCCATCAAGGTATTACAATATTCAATGTAGCATCAAACAGGACACCTTGGACACGCCCCCTTCCCACCCCAGCTGTTTATGAATAATAGCCGTACTACCTATTTGAAATAAAGAACACACAAGTCATATATACAGCAACTGAACAGCCACTCAAGACCCTTAACTGAACCTTTAATAATAAAAAAAGGCATGTGGAAATAAGGAGAACTGGCAAGACAGCTTTTGGAACAAATAAGTGGAATGGCTGGAGGAGTTGAAGCCTGAGGTGAGAGCCACAGCTGTAAAAGCTGAAGGAGCGACTCACTCCTGCTCCTGACCACGCTTGGAAGGGGGTACCAGGTGAGCAGGCAACTTAGCAGGAAGCTCATATCCTTCAAGTTTCACTTTGATCAGATGGTTGGCCAGAGCAAACTCCTCATCGTCTAGGTAACCGTCCTTGTCCACATCGGCCAGGGTCCAGATCTTGCCGAGCACCGTGTTTGGTAACTTGGATTTCAGCATCTCCTTTTTGGCAGCAGCACCAGACACCTTGCCATTGACAGGGGACAGAGTGTAGAAGATCTCATCATATGATGGCTTGTCACGGCCCACCACCCACTCCAGCTCATCGATGCCTTCTCCGGCACCTTCACCATAGCCGTGGCCAAATGGACCATTCATGGTGCCATCAAAAGCACCACCTTTCACCACCTGGTTGGGCATGGCTGCCTCTTCCTGGCGCACAAGGGTCATCAGCTTGGCAATATCATTGGCCAGCATGTCCTCAACTGTCTCCAGCAATTTGGGTTTCAATGCAGGGAACTTGCTGAAGTCTTGGCCAGCCAGGAGATCCTGTAGAGGGAAAACCAGAAGTGGTTAAGTAATGTAATTTAGGGTCAACAAGCTCAATTCACTTGACCGGCATCTTGAGGTGGGACAGAGAAGAGTGAAAGCAGGGTCAGATGAAAAAACATTATGGTTGCTTCATTAAACTGTTCAAGGTACCATCATTTAAAAACCAAAAACAATGTTCTGGTATGCAGTCAGCTTATCACGGGAAGACCAAAACACACATTTTAAAATGAGTGCTTTCCCCATTTTGTGAGTATATATGTACTAGACTGTAAAGTACAATGCTTTATTCGACTTTAAGTATGTTTAATTCATAATACTTCTGGCTAACTAGGCTAAATAAATTACTCTGGCTGATTTTAGCAAGGTTCAGAAAATGAATATACATGTGTCTGAGAAACGACATGTTGGCACCACATTCACTGCCATTGTACTAGCTAGCTCAAGTGTAAGGTCAAAAGCTCAACTGAGAAGGCAGCCCTTTGTTACTCCTCTAACTAAATTCATTATTCTGTGTGCTGTTCAAGCTTTGTGATACTGATTGAGAAGCATCATATCATCATTTTAGCCAAAGTGTCCCCCACTAAGAACTCTCGATCCAGGGGGCCGTCTGCAACCATGAGTTCCTTTTCAATATCATTTTTTTTGTAAACTGTGGCACAGGTGGCCACTTACCTTTACCTTAGTTACAGTTTTCTTTTCTTTAACAAGCCACCAGACCACGTATAGCTACACACGTTCCCTTAATATCCAACCTAAATAACAAACACCACACGCAAGATCCAGACCCTCCATGCTGAGATGACTTCACTAAATCTGATTTTGCCAGAAGTCACGGTACTAACACTAACAGCTACTAAAGTGACAGCAAGTGACAACGCCTTCTAGACCTTATGAGCATTTCTTTGTAGCTTGTCATGATGGCTGGGTTATTAAAATATGAATTTACTGTGAATTTACTGTAAACTGCAAATAATGATCGGACAAAAATTAAGGAATTCATTTGTGCGGTTGGGAGTATGATTTTGAGAAGGATGTGATCAACAGGATGTGATGTTTGTTTCCATGACCACAAGTTGACTCTTTACTGGGAGTGACTCATTCAGACAACACAATATTCAAAAGCACAGCCACACCTTGAACATGAACACTGATGTAATGCAATGATGTTCAGTAACCCCAACAGACTGAATTATACAAATTTAGAACCTGGCTTTGCCATTTGTGTGCTTCCATGATTTGACTGATGTAATAAAAACGGGAGTGGACACACAACACTCCTGATTGGTTATGGCAGCAGAAACCAGCTTGCTAAATATAAATACTGTATAATGTAAATATGAGAAACATGTTTCTATAATTCTGGCCATAAATTCTTAATTTAGCCATTAACCCCTAAACCTTAAGTGCTACGTATCCACTTCCACCGTCTCCAATATTACAGAGCTGTACAATGCAACAATATTGTTGCACGTTAGGTTAAATCTTGTGCATATACAAAAGAAATCACAAAGATCTCACAGTCCCATGTGTGTGACCGACACTCAAGCATGCATATGACCATCTTCATTCAAATATTTTCTTGATTCTAATCACTTATGGAAGTTCTACAGTACCAGTGACAAAAGGTTAGGCATGGCTTCATGGAGGTTAATATAACAAGATTTCTATTCTATTGAATTCTATTGTCTGTCTACAATCATTTAATTGACATTTAATGGTAATCTGTAATCAAGAACAATCAATTTAGTTGGATGTGTCTAAACCTTTGACTGGCACTGTATGTAGTCAACTTGTCCATCAGCTATTGAAACTACACGGGTGCAATATTGAACATCTACCACTTGCCAAAGACAGCGTATTCCAACAACCTGAGATGCAGGTTAAGTTCTAAATCTTTTGGTAGTTGTGGCCCATCCAGTAATTCAAACAGTACAGAACAAATCCAGATAACAATCCTTGTAAACATAGGCGCCTAATGATATAGAAAAATGGTTTTCAGTTTGGGGCGGCAGTTTTAAGCCAGCAACAACTTTTACGGTCACAACTATATTTTATAGCTCTCCCAAAGATATCTCTGGCATTAAGGACTCTGGGTCTTTATTATCTTTAGCATAACACCGAGTCTTTCTTTAGGTAATAAGCTATTTTGTTTGTCATCCTGGTGTGAGTTTCCTTCTACTCAAAGACGTAGAGAAACAAACTGCTAACAGCAGCACTAATAGCGCCCCCTTGTGGAATTCTAAATTATTCTGGAAATTTTCACACTTAACATGATTTTGCACCACTTTTTATCTCAGTGATAAATTAAACTGCAATGGTTTACTGCAACACTTCTGACTTTTATAGTAACGTCACTGCATGTTCAACACGTTTATGCACAGCCCTGCCATATTGTAAGTGTCTTAGGCTCTCGGGAACCCTTAATATTCTTACCTGCATCTTCTTAAGGTTTGGGAAGTCTCCTGGAGAGATGTTGTGTTCTTTCTCTATCTTCTCATAGATGGCACCCAGGTTAGAGATGAGCTCTTTCTTCTTAGAATCTTTCCCAAACACACTTGGCATCTCCTTTTTGAGCGAGGTGATTATGTAAGCATGTACCTGAAGAGAGAAATGTCAGCAGGCAAGTTAACTCTGACCACCCCCTTCCGGCTTCCTGTGTCAACACTCTAGGTAAAGAGTCACATTACGAGGCGTCACCACCATGCTTACACAATCACGCGGGCACTTGAGACCTCCGTTTAAGAAAACAGAAAGCAATAATCATGTGCTTTCCTACACACTGTGCAGACAAACATTAACAGGAACTAAGGTTCCTGCTAAAATTCCCTACTCTTCTTTCCCTTTACCTTGGCAAGACGTGCCCTTTTGATCAGATCGTTCAGCTTTCTAAGGGCAGCGTTCCGTGGAAGACTCTGGATGTCTCGGAAGAGGTCTTGCTCCTCGGCTTCAAACAGCTTTCTGTTATCCGCCACCAGGAGAGGCTGTGCCCAGAATGAGCCAATGTAGACCCGCACCACCTCGGGGGTGTTGATGATCTTTCCTAGTGACCACATGAGGGCACCGTACACTCTCATCAGCTGCTGCGTGCTGATCTGGTCCGCCTTGTTCAGTACCACACGCATCTTGTCCTCATGGTTTTTCAAGGCCTTGATCACCTCGGAGAACTCATCTGAGATGTCCAGTTTATGGGCATCGAAGAGCAGGATAATGCGGTCCACTCGTTCAGCAAACCACTCTAGCACGGCCGCAAAGTCATAGCCTGCAGGAAGCCAAACAGAAAAGTGTTAATCAATGGCATGACAGCAAATTAAGGCTACAGTGGTGACATAAGTCAGAAAATCCTGAATCAGGACTCAGATCAAAATAACCTTGGGGTCTTTGCTGGCTTTTTAAACAAGAATGAATGAACCAGCACAGATGAGTCACAGCAACCAGTACAGACACAGAGGGACAGAGTGGGCTGTATATAGGATGCATAATGCAACGATAACAATGAATAGCTCTCACACCAGCAGGAGTCAAAATCACAAGAGTTTCCGAGCATTACAATAAATTACAATAAAGAAAACCTACACAGCAATGCAAAACAAAGCAGCCTGTGTTTCCCAGTGACAGGAAGCCAGCATGAGTGAAGGCAGCAAGCCATGCAGTGAAAAAAGGAAAAGAAAGAGGAATCATGGTTTTGATTAGAAGCAGCGTCATCTGATCTGAGTAGACTGCAGCTGGTCTTCAACGCCAAGGACACAGCCACGTAGTCAAAGAGATTCCATTTACTGTAAACATGCAAGAGAGAAAGAGCAAGCAACCGTGAGTGAGTGAGTGAGTGAGTGAGTGAGTGAGTGAGTGAGTGAGTGAGTGAGTGAGTGAGTGAGTGAGTGAGTGAGTTCTGGACTAAACTGCTCGAGAACATTAGAGATTCTCTGTGGAACAGAGCAGATTAAACATCGCCAAAAGACTTCACCTTTTCAGATTTTAAACATGACATTAAAGAGAGCTTGATGGTGCCAAAGGCCATGCATATAAATCTATTAATGCAGATAAACAAAGAAAGGAAAAGCGACAGATTTAAAAATAAGCAAAGAAGCGATTGATACAAAACTAAACAGTAAAAAGCCACATGGGCTTTCTAGGGGGGAGCTAGAAGCGAGGCTCAAAGGAAAACAGCTGACATTCTTTCTGCCAAATGGCAAATACTTCTATAAGGCTCCAAGGAGGGATCCCAGTCCTTCATTGCTGAAGAACGAGAGGGGAGCCATACAAGAACTTCACTACTACACAAGCACATATATTCAATCAACAATGAACACATTTAGTTTGAAGGATAATTCATTATGGAGGCTGTACAGCAGAGCGGGGCAATGTGATGATGTTTATCATTATCATTATAAATTACTTCACAATATGCTTTTCTGACCAAGTGAATTTTCTGTTGCAAAGGTAATATACCAAGTCCTGTTCTCTACCCTGAGATAATATCTGCTATAAATACCACCTAAAATGTATGCACTTAGTAAAATCTGTATATGCAATCTATCTTAAACTGTACAATTCACTTTCAGTTCTTTAAAGGGATTCGTGGACAACTGCCTGTGTCTCACATTTCTGAAAGAGAGCAGTTTAGTGTAGCACGTGCACACAGCCACAGCTCCAGACTGACCATTCACTCTCCAAGCCATATACTTTTAAAAACAGCCCATTTTGAATCAGTTGTTTTGTGAGGTCACACATCTGCCTGTTCAGCCTACAGCGGTCCAGCCCACCCGTTCATGCAGTGTTTTAACTTGGACTGCTTTCTGAATAAGGCACAATACAGGGCAGTGAAACGGCTCACATACGCAGAAGTCCAGGTGCCTCTGTTCAAATTACATGTTTTATTGATTGACGGTTTTCTTATTACTTAGACAATCCACAACACTTGAGATGTTTAGGACAGCATAACAAAGCTGGTGATGCAGAAATTAATTATATACACTTTAAAAGAAAACATCACACAAATTAATTAAAATTAAAAAATTACAATTATTACTCTACCTGCTCCGACATACTGTCTTATGATAGCTTTGGGATAAATTTAGGCTTAAACTGAATTTTAACCCATTTATTTTAATCTATTTATGGGTGTTACAAGGGATTGTAAATAAAATGGCTATATCTGTGTTGTAGATGTTGCGATCCCTGGCTCCCATCACCACCACTGCAAAGAACTCTGTACGTTTCTCTTCAATGCACAACTTCACATCAAACCAATCTCAAAGAACCTCTTTAGAAATTCTAACAAACTGGTGGAGTTCCCCTTTAAGTCCTCCAGCTCTTTTTATCTGAACGCAGTACATGCACACCTTTCTCACCACTGCATAGTTACACATACCGTTGCTGATGATAATTTATTGGTCTCATCTCCAGGCACTCAGAAACCTGAACAGATGAGTCACTGTGACCAGCGCAGACACAGTGGATTGAGTGGCAGATCTGACACACAGGGCCGAAAGGTCAATAAATATTTCACATGTTCTAATGACCATAAATCAAAGAGTTTAAGAGCTCTGCAATTAATCAATAAGTAAAGAACACTCAAAAGGTGAGCCACGGCAGGGTAGCATCGTTAACTCCAGGCCACAATCAAACACAAAGGTCTTTTGAGTGAAAGCGAGACCAGACAGCAGGGCTAGGATTAAATATGCACAGTGTCAGCTGCGGTCTGGACCAGCAACGCTGCAGCTGGATTCCAGCCGGAATACAGTGTACAGTAAACAGGAGATAATCAGCACATTTCAGGACCTCTACTACAAACTTGCATGCTGAGAGGAACTCTATTACTGATATGGTCAGCAATGAGGAAATGACCAGTGACGCTTCTTGTTGCCTAACTGGTCTCAGTGCTGCAATACGCCTGGAAACAGTTGCAGACATACAGTAAAGTACCAAAACTGCAACCATCTGGTTTCCTATTTTCAGTCAGCGGTCTCTGCACTATTAGAATATCTTGGTTATATGTGAGCATGTGAAGTAGCACTACTTTGGGTGATTAATGATGTGTGTAAGTAGGCTGTGTGATGCGCATTAAAGGGGAATTCTGCTTATCGTTTCCTCATTTGTACCTAATTCAATCACTGAAATATAAAAACTTTTGTAGTGGTGTCGTGTGAAATGACTCACTGCAGGGAAACCAAAACTGCTTTTTAAACAGTGGTGGTCATGGGGTTGTGGTGTCTGCAATGCAAATATAACGAATTTGTTTACTATCTAAAATAACAGGAGAGCCTGCACATGTCAGGATTGTGTATATATGTGATGCTGATACTAGAACGTGAAATATTCAATTTCCTTATTAATTACTTTATTTTACCCCCATTTATAAACACAATGTATTTAAAAACACACATGTAGGCAAATCCAACCGTGTCCAGTGTCTCAGACATCCAGCAATGTACTCCAAATCAGCCCGAGTAGAGACATTACACACTTCAAATATCTGGTTCCCATGACCACCCACTATAAACATCATACTCATACGTAGTAAGTCTCTCTAGAGTGAAGCATTTCACACCAAACAATTCTGAATAACATTGTTTACATCATAATCATTTAATTATGCACACATTTATTTATAAAATAAACAACAATGAACATACATTGCTTTTTAATTATTTCAAAATAATGTAAGGGAAAGATAAGCAGCCTTGGGAAAAAACTTAAAAGTGAAAAATGAGTTAATCTGCCTGTTCCTTATCATAAAAGAGCAGTAGTAGAGTTTATCTTGTAACTGATCTTTGCCGGTTTGTTGAGCATGTATTCCTACTTAGAATTTTTGCAATCCACTTTGGGCTAACCCTGACACCGTTGATGTAAATGTAGTACGTACACATGCAATTATACAAACACACACCCCACCAGCTGAGTATTCAGGTGTGTAATATCAGGCATGTGCACAAACAGTGGCAAAAATTTGTGCCAGTTAAAATAAACAAAAGGATTTATCAAGACTTTCTGCCTTAAAGTAAAAATGCTCACTGCGTATAAACAACTCATTCATATTAAACTGAAAGAAAGTATCATGTGGTTCAGCAGCCTTGCTGCATGTTGCTGCATGTGACGGGGTTTAAGGCATCGTCCGCTCCGTTACGTTTCTTTTACCACTTCCTGTTCTTCATTTCTGCACAAAGCAGTATTTTTAGCACAGAGAACGCGGTTTGGATTTGTATAAAATTTGAATAAACATACTATAAAAGCCAAAATGCGTGGTACAGCACTTGCCGATATTGAGGAGGCAGCAAAAAGGGAAGATGATCTTGTTGCACAGATTCCTTTTCATTAAGTTCAAAAAAGGTCTGCATGATATTCATCACAAAATTTCATTTTTCTAAAGGTTTTTGGACTGGATTTACAAAGATCCCAGCAAAATGATACATAACTGGTTAAAATGCATTCATTACATTATAAGAATGATAACACAAATATATAACGATCTCCTCTCTGGCTAGCAACATGACTCCACTGACCTACAGGCTCACACTGCCAGCTGAGGGGCAGGACACTTCCTAAAAAGCAAAACCTGCACAACGTTCTGCGCCAGTGCATTAATCTGGTAAATCCTGAAATACTAACACACAAACTAATGCGCTCTGACCTAGCAGCATAACAATGCAGGACTGGGAACATTGTTATTTATCAACTACATTGTCTGAACATCAAAGCTTGTAAACAATCAGCACCAGTCAACGCCTCACTCCAGCACACCTCCCAGCTCTAGTGTTTCAGTAAACTGTACAAGAACACGATTATGGTCATCGGTTTTTGTGAAAATACTGAAATGTGAAACCCAGTATTGGGAAACTGGATGGTAGACACCACACTCCTTACACTCACTGTAAACCTTGCTAAGCTAGAATCTGACCTTCAAAGATGTAAGTTAGCAAATTTGAATGAAGAAACAAAGTATGTGTCTTTTGGCAGGAAACCACGAAAATGTGCGGGTCTACAGGACCAGTGTTGAGGAACACGGCTATGAGCTATACAGTATATGCTAAAGTTGTTTTAGTTAGACAGTCACCTAGCTTAATTCCCTTGCTAATGACCAAACAAAACATCACTTGGTTATACTCTTTAATCAGCGGCTCGTTACTATGCCGTTACTATACAATGGTTAATGTTCTGTGTGGGTTCTTCATAACTGGTCTAACTCAGTCTTTTCAATGATGCATGCACTCGTTTAGTGTTCTAGAAATGCAGACGGTACCCATGGTGTGCTGTATCCTAATTTATCACTGTAATATATTGCGGTAATAGATCATCACAGTGCCCAGCCCAAATGGGCACGATGTTTCAAAGAGATGACACATGCCACAGGTTTGCCTAGAGATAGCACGCTATAGTAAAGATGAGAATGACGAAGGGAAGGGAAGGGGGAGGGAAGAAGAGGTACAGAGAAAGAGATTGAGTAAGAGGGAGGAAAAGGTCCCCAGGGTTTCTGACCTCGGCTTATTCTCTGTTTCTCCCCCGACAGGATGCCTGGAGTATCGATGATACTGATACTATCCAAGACTGGGTTTTTCATCTGTGCACACATGAACCTGCAGAAAAAAGAGAGAAAGAGAGAGAGAGAAAAAACAGGTTTGGTTAGTTTTCACAAGATTAGGCCTCTATCTAAACTGACACACATAAGTGACTGATAATCTGTATCTTTCTCACACGACTGAAACTAACGCCTTGCTGTGAAAACGTCATAAAATATGACACGTAAAAGGTCCTCTCTGCAAGCGTGTGTGGTTCCATACGGTGCTTAACATCTGTTCAATGTAAACAATTTCCTGTCGGTGTGTCCATACAGGAAGCCTAACAGGGAAGTTCCAAAAAATAAAAAAACTCCCCAAACATCTCTAGGCGTGTAAAAAACTGCATGTAGGATTTATTTTTCAAGGTCAATGATCAGTTTACCGTGTAGGCGGGAGTAAGGCGAGACTGCACTAAAATATTTCTCTTGTGTTCTGTAAACACAGCCGGTTAAGGACACTGGGGAGGGGAGGAAAAAGTGAGAAGAACTCCAAGATGGACCATGGCCTTAATATACAAAGAAGCCGACTGTTCCATTAAAACTTTCCCCTCTCTTTCCCTTTCTCTCCCTGTCTGCTTTCATTCTGCTTCTTTGTGTTTCTCCTCATTTAGAACGAAAACTCAAAGCATAAGATGATCTCAGTCACAAGACCTGAGCCACAGCTCACTCACAGAACATTCTTCCTCAGAACCGGCAGAAAGCCTTAAAGCAGCGCTGTGATCCTGCAGAGCAGCGGGGCTGAGATCACCACAGAGAACGTCATCCTGAAATTCCATGTACTTCAAAATGCGGCAAATATGTACGACAGGCCGAAATACACTGACCAGGCCTTGGCTGTGGAGCTCAGTTAGTCCATTTTTCTTTGAAAAGTTACTTCATTTTCTTAGTTTTTTGTAAATAAGACTTTGATGTGGTATGTAAACAATGTCAATAGTTTCCAAAACTCCACTCCACTCCAGGCTCTGTATATGGAACCCAAGCTACAAAACAGCTCATTCATTTAGAGTTCATTCAAGAGGCCACAAACACCAGCATACTTCCATAAATCCAAAGATTTAGTGTACATCAGTTTTGCTCCACCTACTTATGTTGAAGCTACAAATCTACTTTTTGAATGAAGCACAACACCATCCAGCAAGAACACCGGTCATTCACATACATCATATCATATAAGGCACAGTAACAATTTCTAAGATATCGGGAGGAGCAGGAAGACAACACATTGTCACATCATAGGTGGACCTCAGGAAGTGGTGTTACAGAATAGAGGCCCTTAATAAACAAACAGCAGTCTTTTCAAAGCCTTGCAAAGGCGGAGTTAACTTTTTACATCATCCAGGAAAGTTAGCTGCGGTTTACACTTGATGAACATTTCATAATGACCACATGAACAAAAACAGAATAAAGCCATGTTATGTCCATCGACATAGAAGTTAATGAGCGTTTATCCCTTCTCCTGTAAAGCTCCCATTTCAGAGCTACAAGATCACAGCAAGGGCATATACCTGCGTCTCTCCCCTGGTTTAATTCGAGGGTTCATTAAGAAGGCCTGCTAGTTCTTGTTTAGTCATGCAGGTAGAGAACGAAGACAGAGGGAGGAGAGGACAGGCAGAGAGCTAAACAACAATTACAGGAGACAGAACTGATTTCACAAACTACAGCTTTCCTACTTCTCCAACCGCTCTTCTGTCTTTGTTTGCACTGACCTCCCTTAACCTCCACAGGGCTTTCAGTGTCACTTTGACTTCTCTCTGCATGGCTGCAAGGACAGGGGAAGAGAGTATTGAGCACCCAAAACAAGAACTAACTCCTGACACGAAGGTTGTTCTGCTTGGGAAAATACGGCTTCAGCATATTATCCCGGAAGGATCACTATAATAATTTGCAGTGTCATTTCCCCAAAAATATCAGGCTTGTCATACTAGTTCATTTTTAATGTGACAAACAGCTGAGTATCCAAGAGGAAGAGGTTATAAGCCACACAACCTTCTTGGAGAAAGTGTTCCTGTTTTAGCAGCAACCTTCTGAGCTGGCTTGTTTATGAATTTGATTTATGCTGATATACCAAATCTTCTGTTAAAAAGACAAAGCAAACAGGAAACAGCTTGTGTTTTACATTGTCCTACGTTTGTAGTCTGCAGTTAGGACACCCACAAGGAGAATTCTGCCTAGTCAGCCTAAAACTTTTTAATCTAAAGCAGCATATGGCAGAGCAGCGGCTCTAATCTCAGCCCAGGCTAAATCCTCTTGATCAGTTGGGCCACCTCACAACCCAAATACCTGTTGAGTGCAAAACAAAAAATTATCCAGGAACGACGTACGAGTTTATGTTCACTGAAACAGCCTTTAACTCGATGTTTATTGGGAAAACCCGTTAGACCAATGAGAGACATGAGTAATAAGAACCTCAACATCATGAACAGGGCTGAAACCATGAATCATGTACATGTCAGGAAGCACTGAAGAAGCTTCATTTAAGAGTGAAAGGTCAACCATACAACTTTTAGAGCTCACACACTTTCCCCTCACTTCCCAGTACACCAAAGGCCACACCTGCCAAACATACGACACAGTTCTTTGTGTGTTTGCCTCCAAATAATGGGCGTTGTCTCCTGACCTTCTTTGTATGACTGTTATATGGGCAAAATCAGAACTACCATCTTTTACCAGGACTGGGAGCTCGAATAACTGAGACAGTGCATCCGCAGACCTCAAAGACTCTTTGTGTAACTCCTTCTGACACCTGGAATCAACAATCTGACTAGCTGTACATCACACCACAATTACTTATGACACACAGGAGGGTGGAAAGACGTTAGTCAGACAGAGCTGCTGACTTGGTGGTGTCATAGACCCCTAAGGCAGGTGAAACCAGGCAGTGGGTGGTGGCCAGCTGTGCTTACCACCAGGGCTGGGTAGTAGCTAGTTTCACTATTGAGTACTTACTTTATGAAGCATTTTAACCTTTAAAGACAATTTTCATTTATATGATTCATTTTCATGTTTCAGCCCTGAGAAAAAGCGATAGATAACTTTTGTCCTGGTGAACCTACACAGCCAGCAGTGGCGTGGTTTCGAAACGCATGCTGAATCATAACTTGATGCTAGAACTATAGAATATGGCGCCTAATGCAGATGGAGACTTACCTGTTCAAGAAAGCGTTGCCAAAGGCGTTGAGCTTTCTGAAGGGCTTCTTCGGATCCACCACCAGAGCATTGCCCGGTATGACCCCTTCTTGCTCCCCGTACATCACCGCAATGAAGGAGTCGGTGGTGGGCTCGGGGCCTATCCGCATCCCGGGGAAATCCTGCTCCATGAGATGCCGGATGAAGGTCGTCTTTCCGGTCGAATACTGTCCCACCAAAAGGACCATAGGCTTATTGTCGAAATCGGCATCTTCCAGCGCCGGTGAATGGAAGTCGTGGAAGCGGTACGTGTCCTCCAGAGGGAAGAGCTTGTTGCGATAGAGGCGCTTGAGTCCATCGGACACGTTCTGAAAGAGCTCCGGATCTCTCTTCCCGTTCTTCTTTGACCAGCTAAACATGGTGACCTATGAGAGACGATCCTATACTGACCTTCAGGGAGGAAAAGACTATGTTAGGAGACGCGGTGAAATACCTCTACCCGCTGGTCCTTCACACAGGCAGATAGTTAGTCTTTGTAAAGTTGAGCTGAGGTCCCACCCCTGAACCGAACACAGCAGACACCTCCCCACGCTCAAACAGCGTAGACACGAAGTTCATCAGCGAGTCTGGGAATGTTCCTCTGGGGGGAGTAGTGGATTGTGAAAATGCGGGACTGGCCGGAGAAGAAACTGTGGTATTTAAAATGTGTTATTTCCTCAATGAAAATGAAAGTAGTTGCGAAAGAATGGGAAAAACAGAACTTAGCCTACAGGAAGAGACTGCTAAAAGCTGTTAGCATTGGGGGAAATACATGACGCACGTCACGTGACCGGCATTGAGCCAATCACAGAGCTATAACGTCACTGACTAGTTTTACAACACTTATTTTGTACAGCTGGCACTTTCTAGCCTCTTTTAGGTTCATGTTATTACTTAAAAATATATATATTTAAATTATCATTTGAATTGTCATTAATAATGTTGTTATTATTATTATACACAGTAAAGATAAAACTGTATAGTTTATTAGCACAATCAACAACAATGATTATTATTATTAGTAGTAGTAGTAGTAGTAGTAGTAGCAGTAGTTTATAAACATTTCATCTACTATTAGTCCAAAGTGTCCAGACACGCCCCTAATTAGTAAATTCAATAAAAATTAATTTGCATTAGCAAACTGTCAAATTCATACTCCAAATATTAGGGGGCAACACATCACCATAAAATGTGTAGTCCCTCCTCCTCTCACTTTAGTTCTTACCCGTCTAGAATAAATGTTTATTATTAACAAGAAAATCGACTTTGGTGGGAAAATTGTATTCAGGCCACTATGTGCTACTTTTTCATCCTCTCATGTTGGACTTATTCGACTTGACACTCCAGTGGCTCACTCATAAGGTACAAAGTGGTATAACAAGACAGGATGGGCTAGGACTATCTGATGCTAAACTAGCATGGTTACTTCAGCAGATATTTCTGCAAGACGATACATGGACCTCTTCCTTGTAGCATCAAAACACTTATTCTGTTCATAACTCCGTTGATTTAGTTCATTTTGGTATGTGGCTCCTTTAAGGTGGATACATTGCTGACACAGTTGTTACACACTGTGTTAAGACAGTTTGCATAATTTCCATAGAAAAGGATAGCTGTTAGGATACCCCGCAGCGGTCGAACAGGAGCTGAAGATCACCATTCCTATACCAAGTGTTAACTAGATAGAGGGGTAATAAACCTTGAGGCATCAGGCAGAGTAATCATAATCAGGCAGAATAACAATTAGAGTCTTCTGTCATCTGATTTTTATTAGCAGCTCTGTGACTCCAGAACAGCACATTTTAAACAAGGTCCATGTGCGGTCAGGCAGTTTAAAACATAGAGGCCTTGCTGCGTTACAACACAATCAGGGGCATAGTGGCCAGAGGTGAGCCCAGGAAGCATGGCCCCCCTTCTGGCCACCCCAGTTAAACAAAGGGAGACAGTCAGCTACAGTGTAGCCCTACCACACAAGCATTCTGCTGCTCTGTGTAATCAGCATATCTCTCAGGCTTCTTCATTTTGCTTATGTAAGCAGCTTACAGTGACTTTCTTATGAAAACACATAGCCTGCAAGTTTATCTCCATAGCGTTTTCCAGACTTTTTGTTACTTCCTGTTATCTGTGTGGATCTACAAAGTAGATCTGTAGTATCTGTGTAGAAGATGTGGTAAACATAGCGCTGCAAGCAACTGGACTATTACTGAATACAGCAGCACACATGAACTGCCACTCAGCACTAAAACCAGCGTTACATAACCCCATAAGGGATGGACGATACCAAAGATTTTCCATTTGTTCCAGTACCATGTAACATCAAGGCTAATATTCCCATACCAATCCTAATACTGTTACTTTAAAGTGTGTCCTCTTCAGTAATGCCTAATGGCACTAGGTAGCACTGTTGCCTCACTGCAAGAGGGACTTGAGTTCAATTTGCAGATGAGTGTCCAAAGTCCTTTCAGTGTGTTCTCTCCAGGTCTGCATGGATTTTCTCAAGCAGTCAGAACTGGAGATGCTAAATTGCCCCCTAGGTGAGAGTCACTGTGTGTGTCTGCCCTGCAATGGATTGGAACCACACCCATCCTACTAAATACATAAACAAATGATAACAGAATTTTTTTGTATCAGAATCGATTCTTTAAAGCAAACACCAGGATCGTAAGCATCAACATTAGATATGGATCAGCCCATCCTTACATAACACACAAAGAGGGTAGACACACGCACAGGAACCCACCATCCCAGACGGGTTTAACACACCCAACATAGCTGCACTAATAATCATCCATAACAGCAACTTAATAATTAATAAAATCTCACTCCCTACGTCCAGCACGGTACCTCCCGAAGCCTCCATGCATGGCTGCAGTGAAAGCCAGTAGTGGGGGGCTACAATATTAAGCAGGCTGTATAATAGCAAGATGAAGTATCTGCCAAAAATGAGTAACTACCAACATTTACTGTTGTATAGTAATATCATGTGCACTAAAACATATTGAATACTTTTAATAATGCAGGCTAGATTTTACCAGAGGGTCTAAGTATCAATTCCTGCTACAGTAGTTAGTTCCTATCCTAGCTAAACATTGTTATTTCACATTCTTTATACCCTAGCTGGTCGCAATCCCAATAAGCTTGCTGCGTCTTACCAAGCCACCCAATTGGAACAGTCCAGGAAACATCTCTGCCTGGTTTTTACAGCAGCCTGACTGGTTTTGGTTTATTAACGTTAATCCGGCTGAGGATGTGAATGAACTTTCATGGAAAACCTCAGCATTTTTATGTTTTTCACAACATACAAAAGATTAATAGCACGTTTTGATGAGATTTTTATTCATTTATTTAAAAAAAACAAAAAAACAAAATAAAAACAACAACGACATAGTAGCAACTTAATTGCTTGTACGGAATAAACCTAGAAATCTACATAAAAGCAATGAAGCTGTTGTTGATTTAGATTAACATGCACTAACATGCACCGATGTTAGGGTGGGGAGGGGGCGTGGTAAACCAGGGAATCCACTAAGCTGTGCAGGGCAGGGTGCCTCCAGGACCAGGGTTGAGAAACACTGAGTTAGAGTTCCAGATCCTTGTGCAACCCTGCTTGGGAGATGCTGCACCCTAAAGGCCATCAGTGGTATTACATGTGAATAAAAATTCCACTCTTAATCTGCCTTTATTTAACACAACGTGTCATTAAAAATATGGCATTATTAGTCCTATTTAATTGGATTTGGACCCTGTTTAAAAGTCATTAATAGTTTCACATCATTCTTCTGCATCTGGTTACACCTTCTCAAATCTCTATATGACCCAGCTCTGCTTGGTTTTATTGGAGCTAAAGGGCAGATTCTGCACTGGCTGTGATTTCCAGCAGGAGCTCTTAGTGACCCTCTGCAGGTAACAGCTTCTCCACTGGCACACATAGGTCTTCCACATGGAGGAACTGTTACACCCAGCGAGCACCAGGATCGGTTCTGAATAAAGGCATCTGCATTTTCGTCTGCATGTCTTGCATTTAGGTTGTCTGGAAAGAAAAAAGATCAACTGTTGGACTAAAAATCAAGTTTGAGAAGAACTTGAATGTGTTAGGTAAATTGTGCGTGTTAGATATGATGAGGGCTTAGATATTGATAGGCGGTCAAACATTAACAGCTCTGACAGTTATAAGAACTGAAGATATCTACCAGCATATGGACAGAGAGACTGAAATGATTTGTCGCTGACTACCCCAAACATTTAAATGGGAATTCCACAGATATTTCAGGAGTTCCCCATTAAGATCTATACAAAGTCATTCCAAGTGGTTTGGTGTGAAAGACTTTGGGGCCTAGTGAAACTTGCAGAGTCACCTTTGTTCCCAGTGGCGGCTGATGGGAACTACACATGTGAGGAGTTTAATGCAGGGATCCTGGGGGGCTGGTGTCGAGCACACCTTGGAGCTTTCCCTACTCAAACTCTCTTACTAAACCTAGCAAACAACATGCGGGTGTAATCAGGTGTGTCTGAGCAGGTACATTGCCAAACTGTGCTGAACACCAGCCCTCCAGGACCAGAATTGGAGCACCCCTGGTTTAATGTCTATATAAGCTCCTATTCAGAAAGTTATTACATGAAATGGTTATGAATATGCTGTCTGATGTCTGGACATAAACCTACTGGAGCTACAGTCTATTTCACTGAATCCATTTACAGTGGAGGTATATCTGCAGGGTGCTGTAAGGCCAAATAGACCCCAGCAGAAAACTTTCTTTGATCAGATTTTCACTATTTTACTAACATTAGCATTACATAGAAACTCTCAGCACGTCCACTGGTGGTAAATAAAATGGCTGCATTTGTGATGTAGACGTCATGACTTCTGGCTCCTATCACCACCACTGTAAAGAAATCAGAGTCTGTAATCTTCTCTACAACAAACCAGCTCACACCAAACCAGTTAGTATACATCTCAGTGGCTGGATTATGCAGATATATTGAGAAATAGCCCTTAAATAGGAGGCAGATATATTTCTGCTCTTCCACTGCCACGTGATCTTCGATTCGGCATGGTATAGTCAGGTGTGGTACACCACCTTCAAACGACTGAGGACTTTGAGTTAACGTGAACTTTACCCACTTTTCCCTCAGATCTTCCTTGAAAACAGCAATAAAACAATTACAACTTGAGACACTTTGACCCCAGTCACAGCCAGTCTCTACATATCCCAGTACTTACCTATACCAATACGTTAGTAAAGTTAGTTCAGGTACTGATTTCTAGCTTTATTTTTTAAAATTAGGAAAAACTATACAAACTCCAATTCACGATAAAAACCATGGCGAACTTTGATACTTCTATTACACTTGCATAAAGATAAACTGATTTCAAGGTTTTATTGAGTTTTAAATGAGACTGTCCACCTGCTGAGCAAATATCATATCACTTGCATGATAATAAGATGCAATTCCTGCAGGCAGCGGTCAACCAAAAAATCAGTTTCAGTTAAGATTTGTCGACTGGTGTTATAACTAAAAGCAGAAACAAGATCACGACTGATATTCTGGTTCCATATGGAACGTTGGATTTACACAAAATGATAAGACAGAGCAGAACAGAGAAGAAGTCGAGTGGAGTTGTGTATTACCTTCATAACAGCCAGACAGAGAAGAGCAGGAAATCAGTGCCAGGCCTCTGCGCTGGGTTCCTTACTGTCTGTTTGCTGAGGACTGTGGCTGGTAGATTATTACGCTGCTGCTCAATAAGTAACAAGCCCTCCTACAGTGCATCCCGTTTACACACCTACCTGCGTGCGGTGCGTGTACTCATTACACACACATTACACACGGCAAGAAAACATGTGACCTCTGCCCTCCAAGACAGCCAATCACCTCTCCAAGATCCACCCACAGAGGCATATGGAAAGCTTTGCAATAATCTAAAAATGAGGATCTTCAAACTGCGCCTTGGATGCAGTGATAGCTTGTTTGTAGCAGCAGTAGATGGGCTGGGCAAGACGTACAGAAGAGACATCCCATTCAACCTAACGATACACCTCAGTCTCAGTCAGAAGGCCTAGGTTTATAGCATGTCGTTCATTTAGCTCACTTGCTAAAGGTCACACTGTTAGAAGCATAGTTATTTAGTGCTGTAATTAAGCTAACGTTTGCATGGGGTCAGATGATTTGTTCTTATCGTTTACAGCCTTTCCATTGATTAGGTCAGTCCATCTACCTAATGCTACGCAGCATAATTCAAGCAGGGAACTCAGTGTGATACAGTAGATCTAAACAGTCACATTCATATGTGAATCATCTAAATATTTGCACATTAACATAGCTGCCCTGTAATCTAACACTATTTTGAATGGGATTTTTGCTCTGTCACTGTTACATGACAGCAAAATAAAGGTTTATAAGGGTATATCATACATGTTGGTGACATGCCAATAGGTTTGCAATTTATTATGCTGGGCCTTTTTTTTCAAAATGAGAGATTATGGAGTACAAAAGAGCCTTATGATTTGGAGTGATGAGTAAGTTAGACAATCCATGCAGCTTCAATATCCCACATGTGACAACAAACTGTTCATCTTGGCCCCGCAGTGCCTCCACACACAGATTTGTTGGTCGTCTCCACTGAGACAAAAGTGGGACTCGTCACTGAAGATGACCCTCTGCCATTTCGAGTCACTCCATGACAGTCTGGCACGGCACCATTGCAGAAGTTGACATAGTGTTAAGGGCTGTCGTCATGTAGTCCTGTATCGTGCAGGTGTCTGCCAATGGTGGTGGTAGGATGACTCAAGGAGGGCATCACTGCTCGCTGAATCATGGCTGTTGGGCTGTTGGGTCAGTTAGATAGTGATAAGGCCTGTCCTACTTGAAGCCTTTGCATGTCTCACAGTGTCAAACCTAGCCCCTAGTTTCATTCCTGTCAGTTAATTCCTCTTAGGTACAATTATTAGTGCAACTGTTCTTCTGATGAGTGTGTAACTATAAATGCTATGTGTTTAGGTGTGTGTACAAAGAGAGAGAGATTTTATAGACATTGTTATACCTGCCTACACTGAACTCTTCACATATAAATACTAACAAGTTATCACGTTAGGCTTCTCATAGTTGATTGATGTCTACGTAACTCTCGTTCTGAGTATAACTATTTTAACAGTTTCTGGTTTTCACAAGTAACACTGATGGGTTTTCATTGACCTCTTTCTTAGTGTAACTCAGATAGGCCTCCATATATAAAGGGCCAGTGGAAGAATACAGAGTTAAATACAGCGTAACAGCACTGCCTAGCAACCCCACTCAACTCACATCCTGGGGAGGGGCCTCGTGTTTAGTGTGATGGTGCTGGATGTTGGATGTTACTGGATGTTACTGCCGACCCGTACCTCCTGTGGTCTTCCGGTCAGGAAGTCTAACAGCCAGTTGCACAGTGATGTGTTGAACCTCAGCTGGTGCAGTTTGTTGGGGAATTGAACGCAGAGCTGAAGTCTATGAAAATCGATGACATAGCAGTCTTTTTTGTTCAGAGGTGTGAGGGCTAAGTGGAGAGCAGTGGAGATGGCATCATCAGTTGAGCGATTGGACTGCAAAATATGCAAACTGGTAGGGGTCCAGGGAGGTGGGGAGAGGTGGGGACCTGATGTGTTGCATGACTAACTGTTTGAGGCACTTTGTGTGGATGGAGAAGTGCAACCGTACAGTAGTCAGTAAAACAGGAGGGCAATGCCGTCTTTGGAACCAGGATTATGGTGGTAGCTTTGAAGCATGTGGGGACCACAGTCTGGCTGAGTGAGGTGTGAAAGATGTCTGTGTACACATTTGCGACTTCTCCCGTACAGTCCTTCAGCACATGACCAGGTATGTTGTCAGGACCAGGTGCTTTGCGAGCATTGCTCTTACTAAATGCTCTTTCTCACACTGTCAGCACCCGGTCATTGGGAGGGGGCTGGGATTTCAGTGCGGGGATGCTGTTGAGTGCCTCAAACCGAGCGATAAAAAGTCGTTTAGGTCATTCAGCAGAGAAGCGGTGCTGTCGCATATCTGTGAAGAGGGCTTGTAGTCCGTGATGGCTTGTATTCCCCACCACAGGCTCCATGTGTCTCTGCTGTCACTAAAGCTGTAATATGTGGCCGTAACCTATTAAAAATATAATGAGATTTTTTTAAATGAATGGGTAAATGTTTTTTAATTAATGGATATTTGAATGTACACTCACTAAGCATGTTATTGAAATTACTAATGTGATGAATTACTAATGTGTCATGAAAAAGTAATAAATTAGCATCTCAAAATAATTACTTATTTCAAAGTAATGACCTAGTAACTCAAAGAGTCAACTCAGCAATCCTAAAATAATGACTATTTATCTTAAAAGAGTGACCCGGTGGCTCTAATAATGAGACAGTGTCTTAAAATAAGAACATAGCATGTCAACATAATATCAGTTTGTGTAATAATAATAAAAATATTTAAATAAGTTGGGGGAATGGTCTTCAGATTTACATTACATATCACAATCTGTGGATACTTACAGGCTAAATCCGTACTCCATATAAATGCCTACTATACTAAAGATGCGTGATACGCTGTGTTCAGGTCTCCATACAAAGTTTGGCAGTTAGAGAACATCTAGCTTGAAATCTAAACACGTTTAGAGGCTATAATGCTATTAAATTACATTGTATTTTATGGTAACAAACGAGCACCAGTGTGGTTCAAACCGACGAGGTACTTTCAGAGCGTAGTTCACTTTGTTTACTTTGTTTTTGCGCTCCGCGAATTGGCCTGCTGTGCTTGCCGTAGTCGAGCGTGGACGGGAGGCAGTGCAGGGTGCAGACTCGATTTGTAAGTGGGTGTTATGCTAAATCATGATTGATAATACATCGTTAAAACCATTAAGAAGGGTAATTTACACACAGGACACATTTGTATCGTGTCAGCATACTTTGGACTAACATTCCTATGTTCAGTTCATTCATTTAAATGTTATAGGTAACTATTTTAGAAGCTTGTTTCTGCTAATGTAGGCTAATGTGGACGTCTGTTAACACGGCAGCATGTAGCTAGCTAATAGCTAATCTAAGCGAGCTGCTGCTTTATTGCTTCATTTTCTCTTTTCCCGAGGGGTGTTTAACAGTACTCACTGAAAGAAAGAGGGAAACTGAGGCACATATCTCCAAGCCTTTTTGTAAAGCGTCTAGCTGTTGCGGCTAGCCTGGTTAGCAAGACAACAATTATTGCTAGCTCGGGGCTGTGAGAGCTAATTTGATTGTTCAGTAGACCCACTAGCTGCCGAAATATGAAAAATTGGACAAGGCCGGGGGAACAGTTGCGATGTATATAAGGAACGTGTTTGGCAAATGCTCAGCTCAATCTCTGTTTCCTAACAAACTCTTCTATCACTCCCTGTATGTTTGTGATGTGATGTCCCAAAACTTGTTTTCAGCACCATGGCGGACTGTACAACGTTAGAAAGCCTCCTGGAGATGGGTTTTGACAGAAACAGAGCGTAAGTAATGTTCCTATGATCTAGCAGATATGATTTCATGACATAATCGTGCCTTAGTGCTTCACTTATTTGTTTGTACCCAAAGGGAGAAGGCTGTAGCACATACTGGAAACCAAGGCATTGAGCGAGCTATGGACTGGTAGGTCCACTTGTTTGATTACTGTTGCAGTGCTACAACTTCGCAGGCAGGTTTTGTTTTAGTTCCTGCCTTTGTAATCCACAGGCTAATGGAACACGAGAATGATCCAGACATAGACGAGCCGTATGTCCCACCAGCAGGGAATGTTCTAGGTGCATCAGAGGAACAGAGCCCATCCCAGCCTGACACAGAGACCAGTGAATGTATGAAGTCCCCTCACATTCTAAAGCATTTTCTGGATGTTGTCACATGCCTGCTTTTCAGTTTGGTCACTTCATCTTATCCATGTATACATGAAAAATGGAGATGTTGACAAAATTGCTTTTGCATTAATATCCTGTTGTTATTTTTTCTGTCCCATACGTTGTATTATCTTCTGCACTGGGAATATTCAATGATCAGTACAATATTTAGAAATGGTTCTGTTGATTTTTACTTTCACTTTCCATGAAAAAACAGTTGCTGTTGATGAGATAGAAGACACAGAGTCAAAGCGACCTATGACAGAAGAGGAAAAGAAAGAACAAATTAAGAGGTCTGGTGTCAAAGACAAATGCTGCCTAGACAAATGCTAAATTCTTAAAAAAAAAAGTGTTGTCTTTTAAAGAGGTTTTGCCTGTTTTCAGGCTTGAGGAGTTGATGAAGGTAAAACAGGAGGAAAGGAGAGAGAGGGAACGGCAGGACGAGGTGGATAGGGAAAAGCAGAGGAGGAAGCAAGGCCAGGAGCTGCAGCAGGTCCGACAAAAACTGCAGGAGGATGAAATGAAGAAGCTGGCGGATGACCGCAGGAGAGAGAAAATGGAGGACAGAATGGCAAAGTATTTAATGCACTATGTGACAAACATTAAGATAAACAACTTGTATTCTCTTCTCTTACGTTTTATGCTGTTTTTTAGGCAGAGGGTCAAAGAGAAGATTGCACGTGACAGAGAAGAGAGGGCGCGTAAGGTATTTGTTCATAAATAGATTATTTATGTCAACATTTATTTTATTTACCTTCATATTAATGAAGCTAATGAGGAATTGACATTTCACTATTGGGACCATAGAAGTGATTAAGTAATCATGTGTCTAAAATACAGTAGGTATTTCATAAAGCTCATCTGAATTTTATTTTCTGGTTGGAACAACCAGCATCTTTTTCTTTTCTTTTTTTTTTTTTTTAAATGTTTTAGCGTTTGACAATCATCCTGATTCAGCCTTTACATTTCTCCCTCTAAGTTACTTAACCAGAACACTCTCTAACATTGTTTGTTGTCCCAGTTTGGAGGGGGCTCCTCTGGTACGTCCCTGTCATCCCCTACCTCTGACAGCACTCCCCAATCTCCACCTGAGAACCAGGGCCCACCTCCAGCCAAGAAAGACTATGATCAATGTCGGATACAGGTATTGCCCCCAAATCTTAATGTGTAAAGTGTTTTCTGTCCAGAATTATTACTTAGTTCATTCCTGGAAACCTCCGCTCTGTCAGCATAATGAATGTGTAAAACGCTACGATGCAGGATTACGCAAGTAGAAGCAACGTGGTATATTAAGAACCCATTTGTTTAGCAATGACACAGCTACACAAAAAAAATCTTAAATCTAGCTTGGGGTGGAAATCAGACTGATTCGTTTTATACACATTGATAACATGTATATTAAACAGGCTACAAGATAAAGAAAACGAGTCGTCTTCTTAGAACATCTCTGTAGCATCTAACCATGTTGTCTTCGGTTAGGTGCGTCTCCTGGATGGTTCTGCACTGACAGCAGTTTTCAAAGCCCAGGAGCCTCTGGCAGCAGTGAGAGTGTATGTGCAGATGAACAGCGCTGATAGTCAGGACTTCACCCTTCTCTCTCCTTACCCTCGTCGTGTCTACACAGACCTTGACATGGAAAAACCTCTAAGCGAGCTGGGTAAGAAAACTGAATAGATGCTCTGGATCCACAGTATAGACCTTCTGACGACTGGTCGGGACTAGAGCATTATTTCAACTGGATTTGTATTTCATTAGTTAATATTTTGAATGAGATACAGGATGTTTTATTTTACTTACCTGTTACTGGCTGTACCATCAGTTGTGTACCACCGCCATTAACAGTAACACTGTGGACAGCCATGTCTGTTACCAGCAATATTAATTCAAACACGACTATATCTACAGAGAAGTGTCTGCGTTAAGTTACAGGTCATTCACTCTGGAATTATTACCCATAACGTACATCCTTTAACAGATGTGTACTACATTCAACTCAAACAATAACTAGGCCATGCAAACTCCATGCTGTCCTCCTTCTTTCATCTTAGAAGTTTTAAAGTTAGTCTTATTTTGTTTTTGGTTGATGGTACATTTTTCATTCTTTCCCACAGGTTTGGTGCCTTCTGCTGTCCTAGTGGTTACAAAGAAGTAAAGGAGGACTAGTTCGTCCATGTTCTTCCACAAACAGGCCATAAAATGGAATATTCACTGGACTGATGTGATTTTCTACACTATGTAATTTGACCATCGATCAATACTAAGTTGATGGATACCATTCAAATAAAACAAATAACCCTGACAACAACAAAAAGCGTGGACTAAATACATACAACACATTAAGGAGTAAACCATATTTACCCATTCCTTTGTTATTGTACTGCTTCATACTGTTATTTTTTTGTTATCTTTGGAATAAAAATATTTGGCCTTATTGGTAAATAAAAAGCACTAAAGACATTTGTTACAAAGATCACAATCAATTTGGTATAAGCAATCCATTATGCTCTGGAGGCTGCATAGTAAAGAAGACATTTATTTCAAAAACAGAAGGCAGAAAATGAATAGTTCAAATAAAAATATTTCTTGTAAGATTATAAAACAGTCATGGATAAAACCAGGGTGTGTTTTACAAAACAAATGTATATAAAAGGGTTTTTTCCCTCTTCAATTTAGTCCACAATTTATCTTTCTCTAATGGCCACTTCTAGCACGATAATGCACTGTGTCACAAATAACTACTAGATACCAGAAAGGACCCATGGGGTGGTCTATTGAACAGGCTTGAATTTGGGCTTTTCTGACTCACTGAGAAATCCTGTTTTGTGGAATGTTTGTAAACACATGGCATGTGTAATAGAAAGTAGAGCCACCAGAATGTGGAATGTTTTCAGGGGCAAGACAAAAATATGTACAAATTACACTAGTGAGAATTTTAGTTTAGGCCAAGACTTGCAAAAGGCTTACATAAAAAAACTTCACACATAATCTGTGATAAACAATGACTTGATCAGTGGTAAATAAGATTAATCTATATTATTTTATGTGACTTGATTGGCAGATTTGTGATGTGTTAAAAAATAAACCTTGTGCATTCAAAGTATCCTTTGTTGTTACATCAGTGATGGAAAAAAAGGCAAATGGCCATATAGTAGTATAGGAACAGATGCTGTACGCTGTAAAAACAATGGCTTATGACAATAGCCATGCTGAAAGAAGGCATAGTCAGCAGCTTCCCCTGTAATATCCCAAGTGCACAACCAAAATTGTACCTTTAAATAAGTACAGTACAATGTGCAAACTTGCACATTTGGTGCATCTGTGGGAGCAGCTGAAATAAGAAAGCACCAATATATTATATAAAAGCAGGTTTAGTTTTGGGATGGCTAGGAACTGAAAAACGCAAGAATTTGAATGTAAGGCGCAAAAAGGTTATAAAATATTCATAATACAAAAAATTATACATCTATAACACAGAGACAATAATTAGAATGCTCAATAAATTCTGGTGAGCTTGATGAAGCTCAGAGCCAACCAAAGAGCAGAAAAACAGGTTGGGGTTTACGGCAGTCATTAACGAGTGACCCACAGTTCAAAACGCTTTGAAGCTATCCTTCAAAGCTCCGAGGTAAGTGGACTGTGCACGGCTTCATACTCAGTCATGACTATAAAATACTTGCGCAGAGTGAGATCCTGCCATATTTGAAGGCCATGTGCACTGAATGACTGTATGTTGTGGAGTAGTGCCAGAGACCTGTTGCTGCCTCCAGGTCATGCTCCTCTAGCTGGAAGGGTAATATTGATTGTACTGGTTCCATGGGTTTTGGTAACCACCGTATCCCCCATATTGCTGTTGCTGCAAAAGAGAGGAAAGAGACAAGGAAGCGTGTATATAGCTTTAGACTGGTTAAAACTATATATTAAAATGGATTATATATAGAGGAATGTTAAATCCTGCCTACCTGATACCAGCTGCTATAGCCCCCATACCCACTCATGTCTCCACCCATCATAGGGGGAGGTGGTGTTGTCATAGGAACAGGGGGCATACTAGGTGGGACACCTTGAACAGGAGCTGACACAGCAGAGCCATCATCCATTTTACTTATTTTCTCTGGGTCATCATCGTCACTAACACAAAACAAAAAGAAGACACTGAACACATTTCTTTCAGAAATAAATTAGCATGTATTGTTATGCTGTAAAAAACAGAACAGGCAAGATATTAAAGTGTTCTTGAAGTTGCAATTGATGTAAAGTATAACTGTTCAAATTACATTTATTTCGCTTTGCTTTTTTTTTTTTAACTTCTGAGCTGTGCCGAGTTTTGAGTTTAAGAGTTACATTGCTTATTAGAGTGTCGTTTTTCATACCCATTTTCCGCTCCTCGCTTCGTCCCACCAAGCTCACCCAGCAGCCTCTGGTGCTCTTCATAGATGCTCAACACACTGGAAACACAAACCGGTCATGAGCTAAATTACAGCATTCTCTCATTCCACAATGAACAGGTTTATTTTAAATCAGAACATAATTTGTGTTTGTAAAATCACTGTCATTATGGCAGCAATCTCACCACAAGGTGATTAAGTGAGTTAAATTGACAAGAATAATAGACAATAACAGCAGCAACAATCTTTTATTAACTAACCCTTGCACTGTAGTCCCATAGTCCTCAGCAAACTGCAGGCCTTGTTGGGAAAAGAGGATTTTGGTCTTTGGTGAGAGAGGTGCTGCTAAAGCTTTGCTCACACACTGCTGAACTCCTCCTCCATTGACTCGTAGGTCCCCCGATACCTCCAGATCCAGCAGATTCAGGTAAAGCCTACTGTTATCCTGGAGATGCATACAGTATTCAGATGTACAGCACGGTAAACACTGTTTCAAGGAGTCTGAAACTAAAATGGAACTGACTTGAAAGATTAGTACACGCTGCCAAAAGAACCTTACCGGACTGAGGTCAATGGCTTCCTGTAATACAGCCCGAGCCCTGGATGGATTTTTGCCCAGTTTAAGTAGGAAGCGGGCCAGTTTAATTGAGAAAAAGGCATGAAGGTGTGGTTTGTCTTTATTCTGCTCTACAGCCTCCTTAAGCAGAGACTCTGCCTTATCCAGGCGGCCCACTCGTCGCTCTAGCCCCGCCCGCCGCAAGCGTACCATGGCTAGTCCAGGCATCCTCTGCTCTAGCGATTCTAAAATTCGTTGTGCCTCTAAGATATTACCTGCAGGAGGAAAGACGACAAACCACAGGAAAAAAGGGAAATCATGATTAATATTTTAATACTTAAGAATTTCTTGTTGTTTATAGCAAAAGCTCAATGCAGTAAGTCTCAGTCCATTTACACAGCAGACTGTGATTAACTTTAGTGATTTAGTGTTTAGAATTGTTGGTACAATTAAAAAAAAAAAAAAAAAAAAAAAACACCACACTTAAAATGTCATTTGAGACGAAATGCACAATGACAATACACCTAATATACTAAAATCACTCTTTAACTTCAATCCATATTGTCAACGGTCAGATAATATTATCATTTGGCAAAAACATAAATAACGTTTAAAAGCTATTTTTTAAAACCCATATTCTACATTTTTAGACTGATATTAGACATGACCTCTGTTTTTATTGCCTGCCAATTTAAAAAGCAGTTCACCGTGAATACATTGAATAGGTGCATATATAGAAAAGTGTTTGTTTTATGACATCACAGAAACTGAATTCAAGATTGGTACTTAAAATTTTCATATATGGACAGTATGGACTGGGGAGTGAATAGTATGGTACACTGACAGTGTTTAAATCAAGTGTTTGGTGTAGTGTATATAAACATGTGGGGAAAATTTACTTTTGTATGATGGGGGCATATACCCTGTGTCTGACTTTTACAGACAATCAGTAAAGCTGATGTTCTAAAATTTTCGCATATTACTCACCATGTCTCTCCTCAAACCTTGACCACTGCATATGGAAACTGTGCTTGTAAGGCAGATGAACTTCACAAGCTCGCCGATACACACTACGGGTTTCTTCTAGGCTGCGCGGCTCGAGGTAATGCACATACTACAACACACACACACACACAAGCAAATCAGTGATAATGCAATTACTAAGACGTATCCAGTACTCCGCTCAGCAGGTTTTTCTAAATCTCTCCTTCCTCACCTTATCCCACAACTCCTCATAGAGAGCACAGGCAATGACGCAGCGCTCAAACAGGATCAGTACCCGCTTATGCCCAGCAACACTCTCGTTGACATTTGAACCCTCTGGACCTTCCACAGAGGTTCCTTCAGTGACCTCTTGTGCCGCCTGAGCCTCAGCTATCTCCCAGTCCAGATAACTATGCCAGGCTTTCAGCTGAGCCCGGTCCAAAGGCTTCACATGGAAATATGGCCGTTTAATCTGAAACGGGGGAAAAAAAGAAAGTTAAGGAAGTAGCCATGACAAAAGGAGGCAAAGCTTTAATATAAGCCTTTTTAAAGAGATGGCACAATGCCAATTGTCCCAAATACACTGCTCCAAAAAATAAAAAAGGTACACTTGTGGTAGCATGAGACGGACTCTACAACCCACACAAGTGGCTTAGGTAGTGCAGCTCATCCAGGATGGCACATCAATGCGAGCTTTGGCAGGAAGGTTTGCTGTGTCTGTCAGCGTAGTGCCCAGAGCCTGGAGGCGCTACCAGGAGACAGGCCAGTACACCAGGAGACGTAGAGAAGGCCGTAGGAGGGCAACAACCCAGCAGCAGGACCGCTACCTCCGCCTTTGTGCAAGGAGGAACAGAAGGAGCACCGCCAGAGCCCTGCAAAATGACCTCCAGCAGGCCACAAATGTGCATATGTCTGCACAAACGGTTAGAAACCGACTCCATGAGGATGGTATGAGGGCCCGACGTCCACAGATGGGGATTGTGCTCACAGCCCAACACCATGCAGGACGCTGGTGAACACCAGGATTGGCAAATTCGCCACTGGCGCCCTGTGCTCTTCACAGATGAAAGCAGGTTCACACTGAGCACATGTGACAGACGTGACAGAGTCTGGAGACACTGTGGAGAGCGAGCTGCTGCCTGCAACATCCTTCAGCATGACCGGTTTGGCAGTGGGTCAGTAATAGTGTGGGGTGGCATTTCTTTGGAGGGCCACACAGCCCTCCATGTGCTCACCAGAGGTATCCTGACTGCCATTAGGTACCGAGATGAGATCCTCAGACCCCTTGTGAGACCATATGCTGGTGTGGTTGGCCCTGGGTTCCTCCTAATGCAGGACAATGCTATACCTCATGAGGCTGGAGTGTGTCAGGAGTTCCTGCAAGATGAAGGCATTGAAGCTATGGACTGGCCCGCCCGTTCCCCAGACCTGAATCCAATTGAGCACATCTGGGACATCATGTCTCGCTCCATCCACCAACGTCATGTTGCACCACAGACTGTCCAGGAGACGACGAATGCTTTAGTCCAGGTCTGGGAGGAGATCCCTCAGGAGACCATCCGCCACATCATCAGGAGCATGCCCAGGCGTTGTAGGGAGGTCATACAGGCACGTGGAGGCCACACACAATACTGAGCCTCATTTTGACTTGTTTTAAGGACATTACATCAAAGTTGGATCAGCCTGTCGTGTGTTTTTCCACTTTAATTTTGTGTGTGACTCCAAATCCAGGCCTCCATTGGTTAATAAATTTAATTTCCATTGATGATTTTTGTGTGATTTTGTTGTCAGCACATTTAACTTCATACAGAACAAAGTATTCAATGACAATATTTCATTTATTCAGATCTAGGATGTGTTATTTGAGTGTTCCCTTTATTTTTTTGAGCAGTGTACATAGCAAAACCTTTCGGTTGAGTTTCAGTCAATATCAATCTAATACTTATATAAAACTAAGCTGCCGTGCTTAAACTACAGAAACACTCGGCTACATCACTGGAAAAAATACACGTCACACATTTCTTAAAACTTACCCCATCTTCATAGTTCCATCTCTTCCTGACCTCCACCTCATTTTGCAGGTACACTTGTTCTCTGCTTGCTAACAGCAGCTCCTGCATCTTTTGCACTGCCTCTTCCTGCATGGACAATAAATAGCTAACTAATATGTATGATATTCCAAACTAATTATATTATAACCTCCAACCACATTCCAAATTCAAAAGCATGTATCACAAGAAGGGTAGAAAGCATCTCATTACAGTAAACTGCAAGTTCGTTACCAAGTCTTTGCCACTGTCAGCAGGTTCGTCCTCCCCAGGTGGTCTTTCTTCTTCCTCATCAGCAGTAGAATTAGGGCCTTCTTGCTTGGCCTGAATCTGAATCTGCTTGTACTCAGAACTCAGCTTTGTGTACTCCTCAGGACTGAGCACATCCTGAAGGGCATGTGAGGTTAAATGACTCTTCAGCCTAAGGGAACGGAGACAAAATCGACCTCACGTCAGTCTTCACTGGCCCCATCAAAGCACTCATTTTCTTATGGACTGTGAAAGCAAAAAACCAAATTGTGATATTTTGGAGATCTGAATTTTGTAGTGCTGAATTGCAGGTGTTTGACAGTTTACCAATAAGGCTTTGGGTGATAAATTCAGCTGCATCTATATATGAAGGGGGGAAAAAAAGATCACAAGATATGATAGTGAGAAGAAGTACCGGCAAATTCTCACAAATCTGTAATCGGATATGTAATTGTATGTGTGTGTCAAACGAACAGCTGTGCAAAAAAAAAGCCCCTTACACTCCCACTCAGATATCTGCATAAGTCCTGTTAAAGGTGGCATACTTCTCGTAGTGAGTACTGTAGAGCTGTGTGGGCACTCTCATCACTCGGTCATAAACTGCAGTCATGGCTTTCAGGTCTCCCTGTTCTTTCTCCCATTCCGCGTACAAGTCCCACAGTCGGTCTGACTGCCAGTCCCAGCCCGCTGCAGCCACAGCCTCCTCAAACACACTGGGGAACAGGGACATCACAATGAGTTTCACAAGTCTTCTCATTACAAGAGAGCGAGCAATTCTACACTTGGACTTGGTTTAAAAAGGTCTCCAAGCCTGCGTGCAAAAAGAAGGTAAGGGATGCAAAAAAATAAAAAAAAAATACAGACATGGCGTTACCTGCGAATGCGCTCAATCGACTCTGGCGAATTCATGTTAAGTGTCCCGAGCAGGAGGTTGATGTAATGTATCCACAGATCCACGCTGAGAGGGATAACTTTCAGTCCCCGTACACATACCTGCACAGCAAAGCCAAATTACCATACCCCAATATGGAACTGTGGGCTGACAGTTATCTGAACTTGATCATGTTCATATCTGTCGCTACTGAAGAACAATTGTAAAACATAAAAACTGGGACTATATCTATGTGGGTCAATATTACAGACAAATATAATAAATTTTATAGGATTACAAATGCAGTTAAAGGATTATCCCAACATTGCACATCTTCCAGAGTGCAATATGTAAATCATCATGTATCTGTTTTGAATATCGATTAAATGTTAGCACCTGTTTGATCCTGTCCAAATTATCATCTGCCGATATTAAAATGATTCCAAATGCTCCGGCAATTCTGTCAATAATGTTCTAACTATTAATGTGCTAATGACAGTCCTTCGTTGTTAATCTTATGACAAAGAACCTTAAAAGCTGCAAGATACTAACTTTACGCGAACTGGTGTGTAAACTATCCATATGAACTTTAGGCTAGTCAGTGCTCATTAACAGGAGCTTATAATGAGTGTCAAATATAAGCCAGTAGAATACATTACTGTCATATCTATAACAGTAGGCTGTGTTTTTCCATCCAATAAAGCCTGAAGCCTTGCTTATATAACATGCAGTGCCGTGGTTAATGTTTTCATGGACTGAATGCGATATTAGATTTGCTAATAAATGATTAATCACTGAATAAAGAGGGTTGGTTATCAGCCTATAGAATTTTTCAAAAATGCACTCAATGATTAAATAACAATTATGGCTGCTATATTAGGCTGACCTGAATCACAATTTAAAGGTTCTGGATACTAGTATTTCTGTCATTTTAGAATTTGCATTATTTACAGTTCATTAGAGCATCTTGACCCGACAACACACACCTACTAGCCAACCGGTCATGACCATTGTGTCTAACTATTCGACCCCTTAAAGCTGTACTGCATTCTGTACCTCCTCAGCTTTGCTGTTGTGGGCTGCTCGTCTTTCCAGATCAGCAAACTTTTTCCAGTAGCCGTAGCACAAGGGGTATATGGCCAGGAAGGCATTCAGGGCACGTCGAGATGCAGTCATATGACCCTGAAACAATTAGGGGGGGATTTAGTACTTTTTGCAGAGAAAATCATTCCACGCTGCTGTTCATTACAATTCATTTCACTGTGTTAAAGACAAATATTGAACTGCCGCCTCTCCTTACCTCTTGCTCACAATACTGCAGCAAATCTGTCCAGCCATTAAAATCCTGTGGGTTGTCGTTCACCACTTTCCAAAGTCTGTCAAAATCCACTGGCAGATCTCCTTCCTCCTCCTCATCTCCTTCTAATGCAGGGCCACTGTAGATAGCTGATGGATTTGCCATCTGTGTCCCACCTCCACCCTTGTCCTCAGAAACCCCTAAGTTTCTCTGGGGAATGTCAGTGACTTCAGGGCCTTCAAACCCTGTAATATGAAATGAGTAATACTACAGATCAGATACTACAGTACATATGTTTATAGTTTATTCTCAATCAGAATGTACTGTTAGAGAACGGCAAAGCCTGGACAGGGACCTCCAAAGTTAAGCATACCCATCATGTTAGAGCTCACATTAGACAGTCATATTAGGCTTTGGAGAGGGTCTCTGGTTTTGCCCTCTAAAGCTGAAACCAGGTTTTTGGCTGAAAGCTAAAACTTTAGACCTTATCCTAAATCTATGATCTGCAGTGTTAACTAGTTCATAGTTACTAAATCAGAAGATCCATCTACACTACAGATCAGTGACAAAGTACAGTGTGTATTGCTGACTGTCGAACCAAACAAACAAAACATATTGTCTTACTAAGATCACCTAGCTTGTTAAACATCCCTGCAGGGCAAACTGACACTATTTCTGACTGCACCAACTGAAGACTGAAGGTAACCTATAACGAGAATTATACAGCTCAGGAAAAATCGAAAAGACCACCGCTAAATGATCCGTTTCCCTGGTTTTATAGTTTCTGGGTTTATGTTTGACTAAAATGAGCAGTTCTCTTTTATTCTATACTCTACTGGAAACATGTCTCCCAAATTCCAGATCAGATATTCTATTAGATCGGTTTATTTATAAAAATCACTAATGAGCTTCCAGAAGCCTGTTTAGAACCATGCTCGCTGTGCATTTCACCCCAGCCACCCCTCGCCAGTCTTTCTGTAGGTCACTTGAGGTCATCTTACAGTGGTTAGGTGACATTGGAATGAGGTGCCACTCATCACGGCCAGTGGAGAGGTTTTGGCCCTCTGCCAGTCTGTAGCTGTGTTGTCCTGTGTGTTTGCTGCTTGACTTCGTTCTTATGAACCAAACGCTCACGGTATCTGCCAGTAAAGCCAGAACCCAACCTTCTGTTCCACACAAAGATCCTGACGTAAGAAGAAACTGGAGTGGTCGCTTACTGTATATTTCCAGAGCTGTGTATTTAAGAGCTGCATCTTATCCAAGAGAGAGGAGACAGTACTGCCTAACTCCAGTACCTCCCACATGTTTCAAACTTGTAGAAAAAGGTTATTAGCAGGTTAAAGTACGAATTGAAGGTTTCCTGCATATTCACGGGCTTCTTGTTCAAGTATTCGGGTTCCACCTTAAGTGTAACATGTGGTACATCCTGAACGTTACATTGTTCACGCGAATACACTGAAAGCCACTTTCATGCTCGTAAACGTAGCCGGATTAGCTTGCTGGTGCGAACGGACCAGAATAACTGATTTGTATTGCTCAAATAAACAAGGCCAGCGACACGCGCACATATGCACTTTAACCAATAATACAAAATATTAATTATAATAAAACGATGTATTCAAATGTAAAGACCTGAAGGGTTTGTAAAGTGTCCGTCGTCGCTGAACTCTTCCGTACCTTCTGCCGCCATAACTAGATAACAAATGACGTCAATAATGTGCGACAGTTAACCAAACGTCAAACGGCCGCGCCAAGAGACCGAAAAACAATTTTACTGGCAGTTACAAAGACTGAACCTCAAATTACTTTCCCCTCCCTATGTAGGGGATTTCAATAATGGCTTATCTACCCAATTAGCCCATTTCATGTCAAACAATTAGCTGCACCACTTCCAGTCCAACATTCACAGGGCTACTTGTGCACAGAAGCCAGCTTCTTGGCCTATGCAGTGCACCAACAAATTTGAGATTTAGGCAAAATATTCCGTATAATTTCTCCTTATTTCTCAAAAATATCATGTACAAATTAATGGGGAGCAAATATTTTCTCATTGATCTTATTATAGTGTAAGTTTCACATTCACAAAGTAACAAAAATGAAGCTTTTGTATAGAACCCATATCTCCATAGCGCACTTTTATGCTTTAGCACTTTTTAAACCACTCTTTAAGCCCTACGCCTTTTCTTGTTCCAAAGTTTTATTCCTGCGTACATGTATAAGATTAAGTAATGTGCTTTAGAAATGTGTACACACACACACCTCTGCCCTGGTCAATTGCTTCTGCCGAGGGTAACAACGCTCTTGGTTTAGAGATGGTTTTGTAGGCTAGTCTGCCTCAAGAACACATTTCATGCCATCGGTCAAGCGGTTCCTGTTCATGCCATGATACATTTCCAATAATGAGTTATTATAGGAAATATAGGCCTTAATAGATCCCTGAGACCTGCTCGTCATTCCATTGACTGAAAACACCTTTTCAACTAATTTCATCTTCAAACCCCAGTAATCCTAGATAGTCACATACAATAATACATATCTAAGAGTGGTGAAAGTATCTTTTTACTCAATAAAATTTTTTTGCAAAACATACAGAATAAATAATCTAACATGTATACATTTGTCTCATTTGTGTAACTGGGTTCCTTTTAATCTACTTTGAGTATCCATATGCATGATTATTTTGAGATATATTTAAATAGAATGTATAAAATAGAAAAGGGTTTTAACTTGAAAGCACAGTGGAAAAAAAAGACACAAAACCATTATGCTTAAGGATGTACAATTATTTTATTTCCATCTTAATGACCCAGCCATCATTCCAACATGTCAGTTTGGTGGGGCCAGGCTATGAGAATCAAGGTCACAATTACACTATTAAATTGGTCTTCAACAGAGCAACCATGGATCCGAATGCAAATCAGCAGATAAGGCAGGAACAGACACAACCCTAGTTGTGATATTGCACAAGATCTATTACAGTTGTCTGGGGAACATATTACTTTGTAGTACTAGTTGTAAACTTGGGTCCAATGGAAAGTATACAAAAGAGAAAGGAAAAAAAAAAGACAGAAAAAAGTCCTACCCACCAAGTCAGTGGTTTGTTTCCCTAAAAGTATTCCAATCTTGTTTCAGTGTGAGCTGCCAGCTTCAGTGCCTCTGCTTCAGCAATCCATTTATTGTAAATCACATAATTGGTCCATTTGTAAAAGATGAAGTATTATTCATCCGAGTAGCAATAAATCGAAATGAACAAAACACAAAAAGGACGGTTTCCTGGGCATGGATTAAGTCCTAAGTAACAGGTTTTAGACTAAATTACAGTGCCAAATGTAAGTAACCATTGGAAATTCTTCAGTTCAAGCACTGACCCAATCTGGGAAACCAGCCCAAAGATTTCCAAACGTAACACAATGTCTTGTACTTCATTGTACAAGGTGTGACTTAAATAAACTGGAATAATTAAGTGCCTCAAACATGCTCTTCATTGTTTTTTGATGTCATTCATCTGTTAAAATCCGAAACAAGTGGACTATCTTAACCCCTCTGAGAAAACATTTAGAAAAGAAATATGATTTATAGACAACCGTTTACTGAAACCTGAAGTAGCCACCATTTCATTCTTTCTTTAGGTGCTGACTCCAAAATTTTTCATTCTCCTGTTTTTTTCAAGCCTTTTAAAATTTGTTTGAATACAGTGTATGCATTCAAAGTAACATCATGGTGTTTTTGAGAGTAGCCTCGTGTTTTTGTATGTCTAGTATCTCTTGGGTGGTGTCAGTAAACCACACAAAAGTTTAGTTCTTGGTCATCATTTCATAGTATGCTTGGATCCTACACCTTCTGTTCCCTTCCACTGAGGTCCAATGTGTTACTGAAGCACGACAGTCCAGTCTGCACCAGCGTTCATGCCTGGCTTGCGTAAGGTTAGCACCGACATGGAGGCATCAAACTCAAACTCCACAGACGTCTCCTTACCTATTGGACAGAAGGAGAAAAGTAAAAAAATGAGTGAATGCATTAAACTAACTGCTATGAGGAGTCAACACTAAGGTGATGAATTAGATTACTTTATTATATTATTCAGATGGTACCAAAATCAAAAAGAGACCCACACACTGAAGTCACAATCACATACCATCCATTTGAAGAGTAACCTTGTTGGGCTTACTGGCACCCAATATGAGAATCTTTTCAATCCAAGAATCAGTAGAAAAGTTGGACTCTGGACACAGATTCCTACAGTAAAATGGGGGGGGGGTGGGGCGTTTAAATGAGGGGGGAAAAAAAATCAAATCGTTAAATTACACATTCAGGTAAAAGAAGTAGCAAGTGCAGGGCATTTGAGGGAAAAGTAATTGGAGAATGGGTGCGTCAAATACCTGGATGTGAGAGCATTGTTGGCAAAAGTCAGACTCCGGTGAATAAACTCTTTCTTTGTCTGGAAGTTAAAGGTGTGGCCATCATCCATGTACAGCTCACCTTCAGCAGCTCTCTAGGAAAAAGATAAGAAGGTTTTTTTTGTTTGTTTTTTTTTTCCACCAGAGAACATGCTTACATTTTAATACACAATGAAATAAATTCTGACTGTAACTTGATTCTTAATGATGCACAGCTTTCGCAATTAAAGAAACATCTATAACTTATTGCTTACTTGTGGGCTAAGAGCCACAAACAGGGTGTAGGGATCATTCTCCATGCAGTCAGACGACCTTCGAACTCTAACCTTTCTCGGAATGATTGAGCCACCACGCTGAAACACTGGGATCTTAATAAAACAGAAGCAGAACTTTTGTAACTCAAAACACATTCGTTAGCAAAATGCTGATTACTGTATTTAAACATAAAGCAAGACATACAGAGCTTATTGTGACTGGAATGTAGAGGTTCTGAGCACCGTTGTGTTTCTGGAAGGTGTGGACATCATACCAGACCTAAGTAGAACAAGAAGAAAATGACTGAAAACTTACTCTTAACTTCTATTTTATACCACTCCTGCCTAAACTGTAAGCCACATAAAATTTAAATTTTAAATCTGGTAAATTTATAACAACAAACATTCTGCCTACCTCCCCCAGTCCAGGCAGATAGGCCGTGACCCCTCGTGCTCCTTCTTCAGTGACAGGATGGACAAGCAGATCTCGTCCTGAATTAGGCAAATACAAATCACCATGGTATAACCGCTTCATGCATTCACAAGCAAAATTCGGCGACACTCTCCACCAACAACAAAATAGTCTTACCAAGCAGGAACTCATCATCTATAGTGAAAGTAGTAGTGTCCTTAGGATACTCAACCCACAGGGGCCTACACAGAAGCAGGGGGGTGGGGGTAATATGATAAGAAACAAACAAATAAGGATAAAAAGATAGATTAGATTAAAAAATAAAACTTTACTTTTTTCAGTATGTGGCATTTTATATTTGAGCATAAATTCTGGGTGACAAAGGGTTCTCCTGACCTCATAACAGGCTGGCCGGTCTTGTGTGCCTGGTAAAATTGCTGGTACCAATAAGGCAAGAGGGCGTAGCGTTGACGAATGGCATCACGGATGACTGCAGTGTTTTCTGAGCCAAACAGCCAGGGCTCCCGTCTGGGAGTGTCCAGGTGGGCATGTGCTCGGAAGAACGGCTGATATGCACCAGTCTGGTACCACCGTACCAGCAACTCAGAACTTGGGCTCTTAAAGAAACCTCCAACATCAGCTATGAAAAGAGAGCAACAGGCAATGTGACTGAGTAGCTCATATATTCACACGAACACGCAGTTAAATTACTACATAGTATAGTCACCATAATGAAGTCAATACTGTTTAAAAATTACTTCATTTAATTCATTTTCTTTCTTGTTAAATATATATATATATATATATATATATATATATATATATATATATATATATATATATATATATATATATATATATATACACACACACACACACACACACACACACACACACATACACATACACATACACATATATATATATATGTGTGTGTATATATACACACACACACACACACACACACACACACACATTTACTCGTCAACCTCTCACTACTACTTCGTCACACTATATTTTACATTATAGGCCACATGCAGCACAAGAGCACAAGGGGTGGCAGGGACAGCGAGAAGTGCACTCATCCTAAGGTAGGTTAGCCTCTTTAAGCTAATCAACTTGTTTCTAAACATAACGTACATAAATGTGACTAACAGCTTTGTATGGTTTTTAACTGGGTGGAGAGCAGGATTGTTGTTGAACTAAAAAACAAGCAGAGGAAAGGAAAACAGTCGTAACAGCTGTTATCAATAAAAGATGGAGTATTCAGCAACTTAGGCCAGAGGTTTCAAAAAATGGAGCATGAAGCATTCTAAACACCTATTTTCAGCTTTAAAAAGGAAAATGCAAAAGTCGCAATGATTTATTGGCAGGTTCAGTTGTGATGTTTGTGTTCACTCAGTCAGCACAGTTAAAAGCAAAAGTGTAATCTGACTGACCTCCACACAGAGAGATGCCCACCAAGCCAAGACTGAGACACATGGGGATAGAAATCTTCAGGTGGTCCCACTCAGCTGCATTGTCCCCAGTCCACACAGCACCTGCATATATAAACACACACAAAATGAGAAACAAGAAGCTGTGTGTCCCTTTTCTAGCCCTCACTGTTAGTAAAAGCTAGACCTGCATGCTAATCATGAAGCACCTTAAGAATTATACAAGGAGCTTTACACAACACTAAACATTTGGCTTCTTCAATAAATATTATATGAACAGTTTCCCAGTTTGATAAACAGATAACAAGTGCTTACCAAATCTCTGAGATCCAGCAAAGAAGGCTCTGGTAAGAACAAAGGGCCTTTCTGTTCCGCCAGATCGTTTGATCTGGCCTTCAGCTGTAGCCATTTGCTGCTCAGAAAGGAAGCAACAGGGTGAGATGTGCCCGAAAAGGCTTATAAAAACGAGGCAGAATAACAGAAAAGGCTGAAATGAAAATGTCTATTTGTAATACAGAAAAAAATCTGTAAGAAAACTAAAACTTTTGTTTGTTTGTTTTTGAGCTCCTACATCAGCCTCTGTCATGCACTGTTGGTCTCACCACATATAAGCCGTAGATATTGTGGAGGTCCCTATGCTCCCATTTGCCATGCACCGCGTCTTTGTGCATGGTAACCTCCGGGCCGTTGAACACAGAGGGCTCGTTCATATCATTCCATGTGTACAGGTTCTCCATGGAACCCTGAGGGCAGCATATGAGAGCCAACATTTGATGAAAAGGTCGTTTTAAATGACACAGTATTGGTGCTAGTGTTCTCCCTACACATACACATACACATACACATACACATATATATATTGATATTGGTAGGGCAGCCTCTGCTTAAAAATATAAGCACCTTTTATAATGTACTGCCAAGTCTTACCTCATACTGATCATATTCAAACATACTGGCCCACCAAGCTCTCATCTCTGGATTAGTAAAGTCAGGGTACCCTGAGTTGCCTGCGTGTTAGTGAGAGAGAAACTTAGGACAAGTATGTGACATGCATTAAATGTTCCGAATAAAGAATACAGTTGACTCTGAGTGGATAGTAAAATGTGACTGAACAAATTCCAGTCAGTATTCTCACCTGGCCAGCACCATCCTTCGTAATCCCCACCATCTTTATTTTTGACATAAAAGTTTCTTGTACGGATCTCATTGTGGATCTTGTAGCTGCTGTCCACCTTAATATGAGGGTCAACAATGGCTACCATCTGCCAGAAACAGGATTTTAAAATGCCAGGTTATTGGCAAATACATTTTAATTGTTTTTTTACCTCTCTATATAAAGTAAGCATTATTAAATCTAACAAATGATAAAATCCTAGCAAACAGTTTACTGAAAGGTTCACTATTTAACATGATAACAGAAAAGCGATCACTGACCTTGCGTCTCTTGTCCATGATGTCCTGCAGCATCTCTTTGGGTTGGGCAAACTTGTGCGGATCCCAAGTGAAGTAGCGCTTGCCGTCCGTGTGCTCAATGTCCAGCCAAATGAAATCATATGGGATGTCATGATCATCAAAACCCTGATCCACTGCTTTCACATCATCCTGGTCATTGTAGTTCCAGCGGCACTGGTGATAAGCCAGACCAGCCAGAGGAGGGAAAGACTGGGTGCCTTGTTTGTGTAATATAAGCGAGAGATGGAGGTAAAAAGATAACAGTCAGACAGTGAAGCAACACACTACAGTTACTGATTTTGGCAGCATCCAATTTTGAGCCGTTGCCTTGATATTATGATAATATTTGAGGTAAAGGATCACCAACTCCAGAGGAGAGTCACTGATAGAAAGCCTAAAGGTGAAGCAGAAAGCACAAGTTAAATGTGCATGCAGGCACCTGTAAGCGAGGCATACTGTGTGAAGACATCAGAGGGTTTTGGTCCGAGCATGATGAAGACGTCGATGATGCCACTCTCAGAGAACCAACGGACATCAGTCTGAGGAGTTTCACTGGAGCCCTGAACAAAGTCCAGCATCTTCCCAAACACTGTCTGCAATCAGCAAGGAGAGAGAGGTTTAAGACAAGATAACACTGCATGTATAAAAATAATAAGAAATAAAAAAAGTTACTGGAAAATGTTCCAGAAATGTTTCAGAACTCTGGAGTGTTGCCGAATTAATGAGAAATAAATAAATAAAACAAAAAAAAGTAAAATAAAACAAAGGCAGTGATGAGCACCATTATTTGTTTTGTTTACACCTGCCTGTTCATCACATTTTAACCATGTGTTTGATTTCAGAGTCTAATGTTGTAATTAGGGCAAATTCGATTCCATGATTAAATTTCCCAACAAGTTGTATTAATAGCTGAAATCCATAGCAATTATTTTATCATTTGAACGCCAAACGGCATGTGTATGAGGCAAAATCAGGTCTAAACTAACAGCTAAGCAGATAGGTGATTCCTGTAATACTCAGTGAAGGATTTACTATGCAAATGAAATACACTACTTTAATGTCTAATTCTAGTTTAAAGCGATTTAAATGTATAAACAGTTGTAAAGATCACTGTTAGCTTAACAATATCAAAGCAAAAAAATTCCAATAAAAGAGCTAGCAGAAAATCATGACTAAAATTAGAAACGCATTTCTGCAATAAACAGTGCTATATAAGGATACATATGAATAATTACATGGCTCACCCTTAATGGAATGACTAGCATTAAACAACACTATATAGGCTGACTAAAATGCATATTTTAAATCTTTCTTGTTTACATTAATAAGCACAAATCAAACTTGATTACTTAACTCATATTCAGTACCCTTGCACTAATTTATATGGGGTTAATATTTTAAAGATGACATAAAGGGAAACATGCATAATTAACTTCTTTACTTTTCCAGCAGTGTTGGAGCTAATATCCACCCAGGTCTCGGCAGCATTGAGCCAAAAGATGCCCATGGTTCTCTGTGCATTATGGGCCAGCATAACTGGCACAGCTCCATATAAGGCCATGGGGTTATAGAGCTCATACTGAAACACATCCAGATTATACAGCCTGTACGGTTCTCCCCCACTATGGAAAAGAAGTGAAAAGTTCATACTCAGAGGAAAAAAAGGACAGGGCAAGTCATTTTTAGATAGTTATTTAAAAAAATAAATAAAAAAAAGACCAAGAAAGAATGACCAGTATGTACTTACTCTGTAGTTTTGAGTTTAAGGTTGTCAGCGTGCTCTGGTATACCATAAACATGCTCTACTCCAGGCAAGGAAAAGTCTAAACTAACAGAAGTGGGACCTGAGGAGGGACAAGATTTATTTATTTTTACATTAACAAAAATATTTGAATCTTTCTCATAATAAATTATATCATGCCATTATGGCACAAACTCCAACAGCTGTTTACACTTCAGAAATGCTGGCCACAGCCAACTTCTGTCTCTAAATAATCTGACAAAGCCAAGATAATATTACAGATAATAATATAAATAAATACCCTGTAAATAAATGTTAACTGCAAAACAGGCTAAAAGGAGGATAACTTTTGAGGTTGAATCTTGTGTTACATCATTTTTAAAAGGAGAAAATGACATCTCTGCTATCAGGATATCGTTCCCCAGAGTATTACTACAGAGTTGTTTATCTCCAGAGTCAGATGCACTGAGCCCACGCACCATTTGGTTTACTGTCTGTGTGCGTCTTAAACGTCTCCTCCCACAAACCGTCTTCCTCTTTATCTTTCCCACCATCTTCTGCCTGTTGACAGAGAGACAGAAGACATGACTGGTACATGAGTAGAAAGAGAAACTCTTCAAAAGAAAATTGAAGAGCAAAGGGAAGATGGGTTTAGTTGTCAACGCTTTACAAAGGTTAGTAATATAATAACCTGAAGATCAGGTCAGGGCTGTTTCTCAACCAGATATTAACTCTTACTGCAACACTGCTAAAGTCTTATATAGAGCTGGAACCTGATCATCAAGTATAGCAATAGCATTTCTAAGCATGCATGTTCAACCATCAAGGACAACAGGCAATGCAAACACAATGCAACACTAAACAACAGCTGTGACTACAAGTTACTACACCAAGATAGAAAAAACACACTTTCTCTACACGCAAACACAAACCTTCTCTTCCTCGTCCTGCTTTTCAGCTTCATCTACATTCTCCTTCACTTCTGCACCCTCTGGGTCTGCTTGGCTGTGTCACACACACACACACACACACACACGATAAAAAAATGACTAATGAATTGAATTCACATAATAGAGGAAAAAAGCCACTCAGCAGAAAGCAGTCTCTGTTGTCACACCTGGTTCAAATTAGAGATTAGGTTTTGTGACACTGCATCTTTCTGATTTGGTTCAACAGGCATTACACTCATGGACATTTGTTGGGAAGACAGGAAACTGGCGGAGATATAAATAAATAAAAAAAAGACATGGCACTTTTGTATTTGCCATGTCTTTAATGTAACCAAACAGGTCACTCATGTAGGTCAAAAACAAATTCTGTGACCCATGTGCCAAAGTCAATTGGTTTGGTATCATTTTATTCCCTGTCTGTTTTTATTAACCACAGGAATGATAAAAGCCTCAATCAGGAGTCAAAATGTTAAAACAGGCAAATTATTAGGAAAGTGATATGCTGCTAGAACAGGAGAACAGTATGCGCTGATGCTGAATTCCCTCGTTTGGCGCATACCATCATAAAAACACCAGAAGGAGTAAACTGAACCGGGGTGGTTCTGGAAGCAGATAGAGACTTTTCCTTAATATTTAGAAAACCAAAGTATTGTTGCTTGGTACCAGTCAGAGGACGGGTTCACACCTGTCAAAACAAATCAAACTAAATGGAAACTGCACCAATCGCATTTTTCTGCACACAGAAACAGTGCAGCTTTGCCTCTTGCTGCTGTAGAATTTTCCATTCTGCTAAACCCTGCTGGGTATTGCATCAAGACTAAAACAGGTCAAACACCACAAACTTCAAAACAATAGAACTGGTTCAGTGAGCTACAGAGATTTCAAGAAGAAGCTAATTAAAAGGGTTTGCTGCAGGAGCTACACCACAGACATAATCTATTTTACAAAAAAGGACTGATGTTCAAAATTAAACTCCTATGACCAAACCTATTGTATTTAACTTCTTAAAACAAAAACGTTCCCCACAGCATATGATTCCATTCAACCTATTATCCAGTTCCCAGAGGCTTAAACAGTTGGATTTTTTCCTGTTTGAGTAAACAACCTAATTACTACAATTTAAAAAGCTAAAGACACAGAACAGAAAACTGAGATGTCTCACTGTAGTATAAACTGCAATAGCTGGAAAAAAGGGGGAAACATAGTTCAGCTGCTGTTATGTACTGTGGACTATTTGGTTAATGTTAGTTAAATTTGAATCATAAAACCACATAAGGATCATCACAGCACACTTATTTAGGTGGAGATTTATTCTCAAAATTACAAACGACACTAACATGGTGGTGGTGTGTTAGTGTGTGTTGTGCTGGAGCGAATGGAGTACTGCTGGAAGTTTTTCCACTCAATTAGACACCCCTACCTCGTAAAGTCAGATACAATAGTTCCTTTGTGGCTGTCCAGTTTGTGCTGGTCATCCTCTAATCCTTCATTACTTCCCACAGGACACTATCATCTGGATAGTCTTGGTTGCTGGACTATGGCATATTCTCAGCCCAGTTGTCTAAAAACTCCAGCAGCACTGCTGTGTCTGATCCACTTACATCAGCACAATTCACACCAACACACCACATCAGTGAAGTGCTGAGAATGATCCACCATCCACAAAATGGTCTTGACCATTAAAGAACAGGTTGAAAGGGTCTAGTAAGAAGTATTCAGAGAGAGAGAAAAAAAAAGTGGTCTACAGTTGGTAACTGTAGTGCTACAAAGTGCTCCTCTATGGTAAGTAGAGCTGATAAAACAGACAATGAGTATAGATACAAAGAGGTTTACCTAATAAGTGGTCTGTCTGTGTACACAAGAACTTGCAGCAGTTTACAATAATCTTATTGAGTTAGGAGTCACAAAGAGATGGTATGACCTCAGAAGAGTAATGTTGATCAAGCTAAGCAGTTATAAAAAACTTATAAATGATTATATTTAAAAAAAATGTTTTATTATAATTAAATTCAATTTTAACTATACCACAATATCACATTACTGCATTATAGGCAATAGCACTGTGGAGGAATGCGGGAGAGATTGGAACAGATACTCACGTATCCTTTCGGAGCCGTAAGTGCTCAAAAGCCAGCAGGCCACGGGAGTTGAGTGACAGAAGTACTTCAGGACCCTCCATGATGTCCAGCCTGAAGGGACGAGCGCTAACTATGAGCCTCTGGCTATCAGCCCCCAGTGACAGCACTACGCCATTATCATCTTTAGAAAGCACTGAGAGACTGGCATACAGAGAGACACATTCATAAATTACTACCCCATCATGCTAGACCTGTCCAAACAGCCTGAGGTTAACTGCACAAAAAAAAAAATTTTTTTTTAAAAATCAATAAATAAAAACTAAAACTTGTATCTTGAGGAAACTCACCGCTCAGTGGGTGGATCCCCAACCAGTACGTCTGGCACCTCAAAACGAGGCTTCAATGGTTTCAGCTCATTTATTTTCACACGAGTGATATTCCCCTGCAGTCTGTACAGCTCCAGCAGCAAGTGCACCTGCCAGGGACAATTATTAATACAAGCAAAGTCAGCATGATTTTGGCTGAAGGTCAAACACACACAGCAGCAATGACGAGTGCTTTGGAATAAAAATTCTTTCAAGAAACCTTGTCGAGTAAGAACAGTGGTGGGGATAGAAATAGGGAAAACAATGGATTAATTTAAATTCTAGCTTAAAATGCATTTTAGTCAATTTAGTCTCCATTGCCACCTTTTTTCACCCTGAATTTTCCATTATTTTACCATCATCGGCATCACATAAAAACTCATGGGACATGCGTAAAGCAATTGTGGTTTTAAGGATAGTAAATGAAATACCTATATTTGTCTACATTTGTCTTGTCCTTTTATCACCACTATAAAGAAATCAACAGCTTGCAACACTTCCTATTATGAACCACTTCACACCAAGCCAATCTGAAAGCCTCCTTTTACATCTGAAGTAGTTTAGAACCCCCTTTAGGTGGCCTTTAACTTGGAAAACATCCCATATGACAGCTGAAATGTTACTTAGACAGACCTTGTTGTTGTCATTGATGAGCTGCAGAGTGAGCCTGGAGTCGCTCAGTTCCAGAGTGTCCAGTAAAGCTCTATACGGAGATTGACCTGGCTTCAGTGCTCGCTGACGCCTGGAGACAAGACAACAGTTTCTGAAGGCGTTGTGGAGCTAATGTTAAGGCTGGTCTAATATAAGAACCTACAGTCATCAGTTATCTGAGTTAAAATGAGTTAAAAGACCTTTACGAGAGAGATTTCAAACAGCACAGCATCACTTACTTGCAAAAGGCACTCTGATTGCAGGTTTTGAAGTTCCCTCGGTCCACTGCCCAGGTGCCACCAAGAAGCAAAGAGATGCAGAGCCCTAACAGCAGCCCCATTCTGAACCAGGAAAACAAAGACATTAAAAAGGAATTATCTTTAATATTTTAGAATATATTTTACAGACACAGTCATGAGGGAATAAGATATATTTACTCATAACCAGCACTGGAAATATGTACATATTTACTTTCAGATATAGAGAGAAAACTGCCAGCACTCAGAACAAAGAAGTTCCTGCTGTATGGCGCTAAGGCTAAACTGTCGTGGTCCATCTGCCACCGAAGAAAAGTGTCAGAAAGATGAGACAGGCCACTAACTTCTAGTAACTAGTAATAACACCCGTCAATTCGTTTACTAAGCTATCCAACCTGACATCCTTTAACATCGTTAGCAAGGTTAGCTAGCCAGCTAGAGGAAGCCAGTTCTGACAATGAAACCCAAGGAGGATGCCCGAGGCGTTTTAAAATGTGAGAAACTGGAGCTACCTTGTTTTGTATTCCAGCAAAAGCTGCGAATGAATGAATAAACGACGTTATGAAAAACTCCACGGGCTAGAAAGCCACTATACCTTCAGTCTTTAAACAACGGGGCTTACTATTCACTCTCTTTCGAATTTTCCCGTTCCACCTTAAAAAGTGCAGTAGGTACATTCTGGCGCCTTAAGGTGGAACAGAAAAATTCGAACAAGAAGTTGGCCTGAGGTGCCACATTGTAGGCGCTGCACTTTTAAGGTGGAATGGGAATTTTTGAACAAGAAGCTGGCCTGAGGGCCACAGTGTAACTGCTGCACTTCTTAAGGTGGAACAGGAAAATTGGAAAAAGAAAATGGCTTGAAGCGCCATAATGTAACTGCTGCACTACTTAAGGTGAAACAGGAAAACGGACTGGAAAATGAGGAACTGACTTTATCTTTGAACAGTGGGTAAAATGGAGAACGGGAGCCTGTCGCTTGCTCGATCAAGTGGAAATGACTGGTCGTCTTATCTAAGAAATCCCACAACCGCGCATTCATCCGGCTCCGGCTTCCTCCTTTAACACCTGCGAGATAACCGCCCGAGTCTTCGAGTGACACAGAAAATTGAAGTCGCACTGGTAAGTTAGCGACATACGTACAAACCGAAGAAAACTAAGATACTAATAAAGATGCGCGTAATGAAATATAAAAAGGATGAATCTTCCTTCTACCTTTCATTGAAGGCAGCAGCCATCTTGAAGCGGCTCCGTTAAGCCCGGCCCCCCGGATCTTGGCTTGTTTGCTCCGAGACTGCTGGGTAACGGCGGATCCACCAATCATTGGCTGCGTCCCAAACCACGCGCTTCTATACTTTGCATGCTACACCAATGAATGCGCTCCTGAAGGCTTTGCACTGATTTTAACACCCTATTTAGTGCTGTAGTGTGCGGGTTAACCCAGTGTTGGGCACAGACGCTGTTTTCTATGTCTGAGCCCATATTCTTTCAGAATATTAAGTCAGAATAATAAAGAAGACGTTATACTATTATCATAATTACCACACCATGTACACATGCAATTTAAAAAATGTTGTTTTAGTAGCTTCGCTTGTTCTTTGAAGAATACATTTATTCGGTATAAAATCTGACATAAAAAATAAAAAAAAACGTTTAAGGTATTCTTTGTCTTTCTTTGTGTGTGCTGTAAAAAACATCATCTCTGATTTGGACATCACTGTCACAGTGTTTTAAATGTTTTTTCAATGAGTGCTGAGGGAGATGACTAGTTATGTAAGGCAAAAACCTCAACAATCCCAACCACACAGTCTGATGTAAATGTCACGATTCTGTATTTCCATGCTGCAGTGTGATTGTATTTCGCCATAGTGTGCGCACTTACATGCCAACAAAATCATTTTTTTCAACACATTTATGTCTTTTTATGTGATTTAATCACAAACTAATCTGACATTTTTTCCTCTATTTTTTTCTGTGATAAACTGCTTACAGGGGTATCACTCACATAGTTATCAGTTATCCTATTCAATACCGGATATGGCTGTAAATCATTGTCCTGTTTTGTGCTTGCCTTGTTATCTGGTGTCGACTTTAGGAGGATGGGTTCCCCCTTTGAGTTTTGGTTCCTCTCTGCGTTCCTTCTTCGGGAGTTTTTCCTTGCCACTTGTCATTGTCGCCTTGCTCATTGGGGGCCTGGACCTGGATTCTCTGTAAAGCTGCTTTGTGACAACACCTGGCGCTATTTAAATAAATTAGTCTTTTTGTCTTAATTTCTCTGTAACTAGAAAGAGGCTGAGTGATTGTGCAGCTTACCTTTGCTATGATATCCTAGGTAGTTTATATTGTGTTCCTAAGTGGCTCATATGGTATTTTACATGGTTAATAAGGTGTAACTAATAAAGTTCCACCATTGTAATACGTATAAACTTGGTGTAGGAATCTTTGCACGAAAAAAAAAATCATTCATCAATGCTTGTACAAAAACCACACACCCACTTAAAAAACTGGAAACAGGCATTTCAGAGTATATTACTAGTGATTCCTATTAGGTATATACACCCACCAGCCTTTTTATTAGGTACACCTCCATGTATCTACCTATTATCCATTTTATCTGTTTTACTTAACATACAGGTGCACTTTGTACTTAACCACAGATGGTGGACTAGATGATGCTCAACAAATACTGCTCAGAAAAAGACATTACATCTATATCATGGACCAGCAAAGTAGAGTGTCTCTAATAGTGTGGCACATCACATAATACCACTTGTAATTTAACTACCACACCATGTGGGAGACTGGGGTTCGATTCCTGGTCTGGGTGACTTTGCTGTGCTACACCAATATGAGTCTTTGGGCAACACTCCTATTACTACACTGGCCTACCTGTAATATGATTAACCTGGTAAGTTGCTCTGGATAAGGGCATCAGCTAAATGCCATTAATGTAATATAGTGGACAGTGAGTGGAGAATCACTTCAGCAGCACTGCTGTCTCTGATCCAACATACACTAACACATCACCATGTGTCATTGCAGTGCTGAGAATGATCCATCACCCACATAATACTTTTCCTGTGGGGGTCCTGACCTTTGAAGAACTGGGTGAAAGGGGCTAACAAAGTATGCAGAAGGACTTTATTCTTTATTGTGGGCCTACAAAGTGCTTATATATGGCCAGTGGAGTTGATAAAACGGACAATGATTATAGACACATTGAGGTCGTGTCAACATTGTGTCTAATCAATGTGCCTAACGACAATAATGGTGCAGGATATGATGCAATGCAAATGTCTGTACTTTAAGGTCTTAACAGTCTCCACAAACCAATCCATTAGGTACCACAAGTGAAGGTCTGGTACAGCCTAATCACAATATAAGGTCTGAATTTCAATCATATAACCCAAATACAAAATTCGAACTATTGCTATTTAGATAACAAGTGCAATTACTTAATATATGCATAAAACAACAAATGTTCCAGCAACGCAGTACTTAAAAAAGTGTGTTTTAAAAAAAGACCTTTATTTTCCCCTTGTCAAGAGACATGAGCATAATGAAAGGAAGGAAACATAAGAAAGTCCGTAGAATAAAGTTATGTACATTTTTTCAGTGTTCAGGAGTAGAGATCCAACAAATGTTTAAAACAGTACAATATTTTTATCTAAATGATTTAAACATTTGCTACTACATATATTTAAAAAATACAAAATGGCAAACAGTTATCACATATTCTATGATCAAAAAGTTCTTCCCCATTCAGAACGTTTTCGCCATTTCCAAACTCAGATCAAACTCAGCCAATAAGGGACAAAGGTAAAATTTTAAATAACCATATTACTTAAACCGACCGAACTATTTTTACTATCGGAAAAAAGAACCTGCCTTAACAAGTAAGCGATGAACAGTAACAGTACAAGAAAAACAATGAACTGTGTAAGAGAAATATTGAAAATAAAAAAAGATAACAAAAAAATTTCAGAATGCCACTGACAGCTATATCTGAAACCTCCACCAGAGGTGGCCAAGTCGGGCGATGTTCTTGTGAAGGACGCTGTGAATCGGTGCAGTGTAGCGTGCCACATCACCGTCCCGAGAGAAATCTCTGAAAAACACTCCTTTCTCAGCATTAAATGTGAACTTCTGTGGCATGGGGCTGTTCCCTCGCATGTACTCCCACACGCCCAGCAATAAAAGCCTCACCTCAAATGGGGAGAGATGAGGGAAGACCTCATGGATGTTGCTTAGGACAGGGGGTAGAAGCTGACCTTCTCCCATACAGGACACGAGCAGGCAGGAGGCCTGTAGGTGCCAGGGGGAATCTAGCACTGAAGGCTCCCTTGAAGCCTCCCAGTGGCCCAGCAATGTGGCCAGTAGGCCCCTCAGAACAGCAGAACAATAGCAGAGAGCTGGACGCCCAGCTGCTACCACTTGAAGAAGGTGAAACAAAATAGGATTGGCTTCAAAACATTGGCGGATGTGAATATCTCGCTCAACGGTGGTCTTTGCGTGTTCCTCAGGTGGCCATGACAGTTCGCCATTTGCTACATCTGGGCAAACGTTCTCCACCAGAGCTACTGCAATAACTTTGGCTGCTTCAGCGTTGATCGGAGAGGGCTCATCCGAGGCGGTTTCACCAGCGTGACTGTAGCGGCCATTGCCAGAACCTGGGCCTGATCCGTTACTGCAGCCCCCTCCTCCACCAGAGCTGCAGCACTGAACTATGACAGCAAGCAGGGTCTGCATGTTCTGGTTTACTTTATCTGGATCAGACTGGGATGGAGTGTGGGGAGGTTTCAGGCCTTTTCCAATCACCCCAGCATGAAACACAGACCACACACTACCAGAGAAATTAACAGTGGTGCCAAACTTGCAGTTGATATCCAGCAGTGACACACCCAAGTCTGGACCCAGAGTGGGCAAAGGGGCTCCATCTTCACCTGGGCTTTCCTTCTGACCTCCGAACAAGTCACGGTTGCCTTTATGCAAAGCTCCCTCCACAAGCTGCTGCAGCACAGCTTTAAGCGTCAAGGATGAGTATGCGGCTAAGCGGGACAGCAAGCGCATAGAGTAACTGACTGCTTCTCCACCAGCCTGCCCGCCAATTTTCAGCCCCTGACCTCTCTGTTGCAGAGCTATGAAGAAATGTGCCACAGCAGCCCGTGTTATAAGTAGCAGATGGGCTGGTGGACAAGCTCGTGGGAGCTGACTACAGGACAGCAGACGAGCAGCAGCTCTGGAAACCATAGTGTCACCATGAAGGAGCAAAGGACAGAAATCATGAAGGTGACCGGAAACAGCAGTTCCGACCTGGGCTGCCATCGATGAGTGAGGTGAACCCGCTTTGCAGTCCTCTTCCTGGCTTTGCACAGCTGTGGCCAGGTTGTTTAAGAGCTGTGCTAGCTCTCTGCTATTAAGGTTCTGGGTGTGGATCTGGGCAACACAACGGGCCACAGCGGATGGAAGCAATCCTGGGATGGAGGAGGAAAGAGGTGAGTGAAGCTGTGAAGCCAATGCAAGCTCTTCTGGGTTCCTGGCTTGGGTGAGCAGCTGGCACAGGGCTTCAGTGGCCACACTAGGGCCACCATACACAGACAGCAAACACAAGAGCTGATGCAACCACAGGTGCCTCTTCCGCTCCAGCCTGAGAGTCTCAGCGCAGAGCTCTCCAACATGGGCCTGTAGCTCCTCAAGAAATGGGATCACACGTGGCATCGCAATGGAGGAGGTTGAGTTTGAGTATGGTTCGTCACCTTCAGGTCTGTTGTACACCAGCTTGTGGAGATGCAAAAGAAGCATTTGAAGTAGCCGGTCACATGCTTCACGTACACCTTCATGCGGGGAAGGTGTGGGGCCTGAAATGATAACTGAGGCTGGTGTGGCAGTGTCTGCAAGAAAGCGCAGAACCCGGGCTCCACCTGCAGGGCTCTGGCTGATTAGGTGAACTGCCAGCCCCAGCATGTTCTCCAGCTCTTCCCTGGGAAGACCCTGGAACTGAGCCTGAAGCTGTAGTAGCACAGGTGGACGGAGGAACTCCACCAGCTCAGCTGACACAGCACCAAGGAGAGTTGGGGAGAGGGCAGCCAACTGGAGCAGGAAAGGCACTGTGGCCCTGCGGAGATGAGGGGAGCTCTCCCAGCCAGCAGCCCCAGAAGATGGAGGCGCATTTTGCGGTGGAGCAGACAAACTATCTTGAAACATCCTGAGCAGCTCTCTCTTAATGCTATCAGAATGCCTGGAGGCCAAATGTCCAAGGATACCCACCACTGAGCCGATTTTTGGCACTCTGCTGGCTTTGTCCATTGCTTGCTGCTGGCTGCCTTTTTCTGCTGAAGGATATCCATGCGCATAAAAGTCCTTAAGTCCACAAGCTAGCACCCTGCTAATAATGGTGCCAGGGAAAGCAGAGCCAATGTGAGCAACTACCCAGTCAAAATGAGGAGAGTGCTGCACAGACGTATCCAACAATGCATCAACGCAAGCATCGGGGCACCAGGCCAACATTGCTGCTAGACACTGGGAGTAGCACTCCATGAGAGAACGAGTGGCTGCACATGACATCCACACCTGGAGAAGCTCATTTAGGCTAGAAGAGTGAGGGGCCGCTCTTCTGCCTGCGTGCTTACTGCTGAGCTGGCCGAGTAAATCCACTGCCCAGGAAGATACCAGTGGAGCCCAAGCTTTTGGGTTAAGCCTAATAAACTCCAGCAGGACAGCATGGATCTCTTTAATCACGTCCTCCAAGTTTGACACATTGGGGTTGGTCCCTCCAGAGGTGCTGTTACCCCCACTGTCACTTTCTGCCTCAAGGTCTTGGAAAAATGCAGCCACATACTCATCGTAAACACCCCGCAAGTGCTCCAGGACGGCACCTCGGCATGCCGGGACAGTGCGGAGAAGACGCACAGCACAACGGGCATGATCACGAACGCTGAGCTTACGTCCTTTTGTCTGGTCAACACCACTGATGAATGCCTTTATTTCCAAAGCAAGTTCCTGAGGGCTGGAGGGAAAAAAGGACAAAATGAAGAGACACAACCGAAACAATACTGAATGAGATTTTACATCCTTAACGGCAAAAAGCAGAGGAAGAGTGTTCAAATCAGTGGTGCACAATGCATTGAGAGTGCAGATCTACAATAAGGAAAATGGTTCCATATTCTAACCTTCATCGATCACCAATCAAACGGTCCATGCTTTCTCAAATCTAAAACGTAGTGGTATTATTACTTACGTGACATTATGTCTTATGCAAACAATCAGAATCAAGTAATTTTGTAAGTTCCATTGTTAGGCTATACTATACACCCTCATAGTACTGTTAATGTTCCCTTCAGAACATATTCATTTAGGCTACTCATTATAAAAATGTTTTTTAAGAGTTTTGAACTCTTAACAAGCATTGTTTTCCAGTGCATGTTAAAAAAACAAAGTTTTTTCAGACAATTGTAAAAAAAAAAGTTTTTACATGATTTTTGTCATAATGTATTTTGGAATCAAGGCATACAACAATCAAACATTAGCTATATCTGAAATTTTGCCCTATTTACAATGTATATAACAATCCCACAATGCACCACAATAATCAGTATAGAACCACTGTACAATCTGGAGGACCCCCCGCTCTGCACGATTCAATGTTTGTCCTATATGATTAAAATATAACGTATATGGTACATAAACCCACACAAAGTAAGTTACATAAGAAAATGTAGAACACAGACCCTTTAAGTCCACAATAATAAAGCAGCTCATCTGTTATAAGCTCATCTGTCCGTCAATTACTGTCAGTTTTTAAGTCTAAGAGGTTTTAGTAGAGACCCTGTAGTAGTGGAGCCGTTACAGACCTGTAGTTAGTCTGAGGGTGGCAGTGAGCGGTCTGCAACGCTGACACGGCATTCCCCTCAAACATGGCAGACATGGTTCATGCGATCAACCCAAACACTACATCAACCTGTTCACAAACGATTCCTCCACAGGACTGAACTCAGGATATTTAGAGAAGCGTATTAACTGTAAAATAAACGCTCGAGGAAAAGCACACAGATAAAGCAGCGGAAGCTCTCAGACTTTCTCGCTGGCGTTGAGGACAATATTGGGCATTTCGCTCTGCATTGCCCCCTGCTGGTCAGGAGACCCCTGTACGTGCATCTCCTTGTGTTTAAAGCAGAAAAAAACGAGTGAAGGTTAAATAAGGAATAAAACTTATGCCACTTTACATATTCCAGAACTACCTATAGTTATCAAAGGAATGTAAAGAACTAATATATTTGACAGTATGTAAGCGAGGTAGATGTATCGTGTTGTATCACTCTAACACGAGAACATGAAGAAGTAGCACTGCTGCCTCGACGACATTTTCTAACCCCTTGTCAGTCCTGCTAAAGGTTCGGCTAAAAACAGGATATAGACCCTTTATTAATTCCTTATTGAGTAATTATTTGGATGAATGACTTTAAAACAACAACAACAACAATAATAATAGTAATCATAGTCAGTAAAGTTAGCGCAGGATTGTCATATTCTTGTCCCTGTATGCAGAATATAACATTAAATCGAGTTCAGTATGTGTTTGTTCTTTTACTGGGGCATTAAAGAAGCGTATCCAACACGTTTGTGTTTGTAAACAGAGAGGATGTGTTTTGTGGATTGAGCTTAACTGAAAGCAACAGAGAGCATAGTGGTGTCAGATTATTCGGACACTCCAGTTCTCCAGTTATTTTAATGGCTTGTCAACAGGTTATCATAGGCTTATGATCTAATACATAGATGACTGAATGTAGACTAATCATCACAGGTTCTGGTTGTGCTGCTTTTTAAGGTTGAGTTGTATATCTGGATGTGACAAGACAGCAACAACCATACACGAGGCGAGGGGTTTGGGGGTTAATGTGTCTGTGACGTGTGTAACAAGTGTGAACCTTTCACCAACACAGCGGCACTCGGACACTTTATTATTAATGCTCTTATATAACACTGCTATGGACAACACTAATTCACTTTATACAACAGGAATAGACATAAACATACATATTTATATTATAGCTTCACTCTCTCTCAGACTATACCTGTCTCATAAATGTACATATCAGAGAATTTCTACAGAGCCCTCCTGTCTCTGTATATTCTGTATTTTGTGTATATTTTGTGTGTTTTTTGTATTTATTTAATATTACTTTTATATCTCTTTATTTTAATATGTTTAGTATGTATATAGTTTTGTCCTCCTGTAGAGTATGAACCTGAGCCTCACCACAAGCATTTCAATGCATAAATGTCCTGACATGTGTATATGACAAATAAACCTGAAACTTACTTGTATCTGACATTCACGGAAATACGCAACAAATCGCGTCCCGTATTTCAGCTGACTCGGGGGTGGGGGGGATGATTTGTTGGTTGAATACGGGACAATTGCCAAATAAAGGACTACTCTGTATTTTACGGGAGGGGCGGCGGTGTAGCTTTAAGAGGAGCCGAATGGGAGGCAGAACGCAGACGCCGTCCTGTCCCTCCTCCTCATCTGATCTAATCATTGGACAAGCGCTCAGACGCGGAGAAGCCGTTCCTGGGCTCTGACCACGTCGTGGTAAGTGTCTCTTGATTTCGTCATTTACAATGTATTCAAAAATGACTGATCCTGAATCCTCATGATTAGCGGGGAGCCAGAGGCGCTAAGAGCATTAACTACCTCAGCGGCTTAAAACACCAGTGACCTGTCCTGCTCTCTGGATAGCCGGTGCGCGTGCGCTGCTGCTGCTCTAGTTGTTGTTGTTTTTGTGATGGCGCTTCTTTAGTGTTCTATAAATACACAGGTTTAGTTCCTAATAGCGACACGGGCAGCTCCAGGACTAATAAAACAGCTCGGTAAATGAAGTCGCAGTGAATACATATTACTGACTTGCATATGGAAAACAGCCTGTTATATTACACGCTCATTCCCTTTCAGGACACGAACCGAAAGTGAACGCACTGATAGCAGCAGGAGAATGGCATCAAGCCAGGTGAGTGTTTTTAAATGTGTCCTTAAGATAGAAAGTGCAAATAAATGTCAGGAGCCAATGGGGAAGATGAAACCCTGCTGCCACAATTTTACTGTCAGTTTACAAGAACAGTTTGGTGTTTGATGACAATAATCCAGTAGGACCTGTAAAGGAACGCCTTTCTTCTGCAAAACTTGAAATCAGTTGTAAATGTATGACAGAGGAGAGAGGAGCGGGAGAGGGAGAGAGAGGAGAGGGAAGAGGGGATAGAGGTAAGGGAGAAAGGTTTGAGAAAAGAGGTGAGAGAGGAGAGGGCAGAGATAGGGGATAGAGGATAGAGAGGCAAGGGAGTGGAGAGTAGAGGGAAGAGAGGAGATAGAGGAGAGGGTGGTGAGGAAAGAAGCTTGTGGAACATGTGTGATTATATAAGAGAATAATGCATGTATGAAGAAATGAAACCCGTACGGCTCTGCTCTGCCTGAGCTATATGAGGAGGAGCCAGAGTCTAAATAAGATTCTTTCCTATTAAAGATAACCTTTCCCATTAAAGGAGCAATGTGTAAACCTTTGGAGGGAGGCTGTATATTGCAAACTGCTAAAGTTCCCCACAAATCTCCAGAATCCATAATGGGCGTCAGGTTTTCTGCTGTTGCTTCAGCATCTGTCCTAATTTCCTTTTTGGCAGCAAAGATTCAGACTTCTTTACTTTTCTGTTTTTGTGTTAAATTATAAGTAAGATTTGTGAGAATTTGGGTTCTCAAATCTGTCAAGACTCATAATGGTTATCTAGCACCAGTGCTTTGACAATAATTATTCTACCTAGCTTTCAATGCTGGTCTGTGAAGGCAGATGAGCAAATGCTTTTGGCAGTATGGTCTATGTGTTATTGTAGGACATTTCAACAAAGAACGTTTTTGAAAGAATCAAAGTCTTCTAGCCAGTGCTATAGCACCACCAAATTCAAGCTGCTGCTGAAATGTGAATAGCGCTAAGAGGCAGTATGGTGGTTTGACAATTCTGGGCTACTGTAGCAAAATTGCAACTCTGTATATGACTCTGTTGGAAGGCAACCTGCTATATAAAGATATATAGGGCGCATTAGAAATGAAGGAAAACACAACAATTGCAATTCTAGTAATTATACTCAAAACAGAACATATTTTTTTTTACAATAATATTCCATTTCTGCTATTAGAACCCACTTCAGATTTTACACACTGCTCCTTTAAACCTTGTAAATTTAAATGAACTGTATGTAATATGACATCCCTGCTTTAAAAATAATGTCCAATAGCAGTAAAAGTTGATTTACTGTATTTACTGCAATTTTATCTCCCAGTTTGAGAAGAAGCCAGAGCTAGGTGACCTAATCGAAATCTTCCGGGGCACATACCAGCATTGGGCCATTTATGTTGGAGAAGGTTACATCATCCACCTTGCCCCACCTTGTGAGTCCATTTCTAATATACCTCATATTTCTAATATTAAGAACTACATGGCCGAGAATTACCAGAGCATTCAAGTTGGTGTGCACTCACACCCACAGGGATTAGTGTCTAATGACTTTCATTTTGAGTTACACCCTTATCCACATACCGGCCAGCCCAGTATTAGTGGGTTCTGCTGATTATACTGTATATCTGGTTAAGGTGAGGTCACAAAATAAACACTGCAGTTTCCCTTCTGCCTTTTTCTTTTCTCCGCAGCTGAGACTGCTGAAGCTGGCGCCTACAGTATGATGTCCGTGTTGTGTGACAAGGCAGTGGTGAAGAAAGAGCAGCTGTGGGACGTGGTGGGCAATGATGAGTACACCATCAACAACCTGCTGGACCACAAGTATGAGCCTCGTCCTGTCAGGGCCATCCTTCAGGATGCGCACAGCCTTCTGGGCCTGGAGATGCCCTACTGTGTGTTCAGAGGAAACTGTGAGCATTTCGTCACTGAGCTGAGATACGGGAAGGCAGAATCTCGACAGGTATAACAGTCTCCTTGAACACAACATCAGTTTGTTTGAAGGTCCGATTCAGTTTTTGATCCCTATTACTGTTCAGAATAGTCAGATGTTTGTGCTTTTAGAGGTAATACAGAGGATAATGCGGTAACTATGATGAAATCATGTTGTTTTAGCAGTGTTCACATTACCAGGCTGAAGTGACACAACCAGAGTGATCTGAGCACTGTAGACAATTAGATCTGAGCTTCTCAAACTGGATCTGAACCATGTTCATATGTGGTCCTAGATAGCATACACATGAGGATGTAGAGATCACACATTTTCAACATTTCAGCATAATTCAATTAAAATGTCAACAGATCAACAACAACCAGTGAACCTACATAGATTTTTTTTTTTTTCGGGTGGGGCTGGGGTGACACCAGACCTTCTGGACATGTGATGTGTCCAACAAATCGTGCATGGGCTTATTATCACCGACGTATGTGTCATACCAAAATACCAGTACAACCTGTGCCATTATGTAATCAGCAAAGTCCACTTATGCTGCAACAAAGTAAGACAATGCAGATAACTAGGAGGAACATGGCAGTTTTGCAGAACGCCAGCACTGTTTAGTCATTGAGATGAAGGTTTTTATGAAATGTGGTGAAAGGGAGCAAGGAGCAATTTGAGGCATTAAACTCTTTACACATGCGACACCTAAAGTCTCTGAGCCTTTCACCTCACCACCAATGAATGCAGAAATTCTAAAGCATTGGGGGAATTTCTCTTTAATGCTACCAGATCATTCTTGTGAAGCCTTAATCTGGTTTACTAGAAGGAAAATAAATAAGATTCTGTTCTGTACTTTCATCTCAGTTTCTCTGTGGCATTTGCAGGTGCGGAGAGCAGTGGAGGTCGGTGTAGGTGTGGGTTTCGTAGCTCTCGTTGCTTTTACTGCAGCTGCTTTTCTCAGTTCAGGGACCAAGGAGAAGAAGAACACAAAATGAACTATGAGATGTGGAGGAACCGAAATCACAAAATCACCAGCTGGCCTTTGAAATTAACCTGAAGGCTCTATGCATCATGCGCCCCATCTACGGATACTGATGGACCTAACACACAAATACAGATTTGGGTTTCACTAAGCACAAAATCATGTTTTATAACTACTTGTAGTGACATAAGAAATATATTTATTTATATACGGTATACACAGAAATAAGAGCAGCTCCCACCAATATCACAGTATGACTTTGATAGACTCTTTAAAGAACTGAATCTTTTAGAACAAACATTTTAGCCCTTTTAGGGCTGTTAAAACTGGGGATTAATTACAGTAGTTGTAAGGGTTTGGGTGCGAGTGGCAGTGTCCAGCATTTTACATAAACCTCTAAACTGCTGTTATCATTTCCCTGGTAGGGTCTCAGCTGCAGTTAAAGCATTAATGTATTTAAGGCTGAAAGAAACAGCTAATGAGAACACTGCCCTTTGTTACGATCTGACATCATGTGTGTTTGACATGCTATTAGCTCCAGTCATAGTTTTAATGAATTATAGTCTAACAGAATTATATACAGTCTTAACAGATCTGATTCATAATGACACTATTGTTTGTGTACTGGTGCCAACATGTACATATTAGGGGTTTAACTGTGCTTTGATCATGTTAAGTTAATATTAAATTAAATCGACTGTGTTTTTGTTCATACTCTTGCAGTTGTCCAGCATTACTCTCTGCTACCTACTAACATGCCAAACCCACTAACCTACAATAGAAGGGAGGCAGAATAAGGGTATACATTAAAGCCCTTTGTCAGTTTTGTGTCCAGAACAGTTTGCTGAAGGAGACTTTTGTTAGTGCTTACACAATGCTTGGCAACAGAAAGCTGGGGTATTGCAGTGTGGTTGAGCAAGAAGCAGAAACAGGGAACAGTATGTCTGTGGAGGCAAGCTCCCTTAGGTTTTTATTATTGTCATCATCATTATTTCTTAAGGTTGTATTCTCATGAGTGCACGTAATATATGATTCAGCCTCCTCAAGATATTGCACCAGATCATAAAAACTAACATTCAGACCAAAGGCATGTCATAAAATAATATTAAAAGGGGAAATATATACTGTTCAACATCGTCATGCCTCCCAGCCCACACTGTACAGTACTTCTACCGAAAGGAAAAAGAAACCGAAGGCACAAACCAAAAATAAAAAGGAATGTCCCTCTCCTCACATTGTCGAAAGCCCTGCGGCAGCACGTGGAGGTTGTGATGGGTAATCTGTCTTGGTTTTTGTAGCATACATCGATGTTCATGCAAGCACTGGAATTACGCAGGTCTGCCTGGAACAGTGATCATATGACAGGGTTTTAACTGCAGAAGCACTTTTGAGTCTCACTCATCCACTAGATGTCCTCTCAGGGATCAAGCGTTCAGTATTAGGTGTATGTTCAACATACACACGTACTACAATATCTAGGTTGAAGTACACATATTTTTTTAATATAAAAAAAATGTCTGACTCTCAGTGCCATTCTCCAGCAAATGTGTCCATGCACGTGATAAACTGATAGGGTAATCAGTATAAAAAAGGACCATGGTTATGATTCTAACAGCAGAGGCGATATAAATATCGTAGTTTAGGGCGTGTTGTCCGTTACTCAAACCTATCTAGGTGACGGGTGACTGCGAGGTCACTTTTACACCACCCCATCCAACAGCCAATGAAAAGACAGCTGCACCGTTTCCTCCGGCTTCACCATCAAGGATCATGGAATGTTTCCTTAAGATCAAGCACTGACCAATGTCCTTCTGCCAAACCATCAAGGCCCTCAGCTTTGCCTCGCCTCTGTTCTGGATTCTGGATTCTTTTCTCAGTCCAGCTTGCGTGCACCCAGCTTGAGGGGGCCTTTGGCTGCCTTCCGCTCTGCCCGCTTGGCCTCTAGCTCTCTCCTCCTCTCCTCTCGCTTCTTCTTGGCTAGCTCAGCCTTACTAAGACCTAAAAGGAATACGAGCAACATATACTTTTAAAAACATTTTCTGTCAGCTGTAAAACTCTTCATGCTTACAAAAATGTCTGCAGATCTTTTTACTTCATTTCCATGTTACTAGGGGACTCTGACCTTCAGGCAGGTAACATAACAATGCAGAAAAAAGTGTATAGTATTATTATAACTGTATGATAACTTCACAAGCCTCTATGTGCGAGAAGTAAATAATGTAAATATTTGTGTTTACAATAATAAACAAAGCTGTAGATAATTCAATAACTCTATGAAGATGGATAATCTTTTTTCACAATCCACTGTTAACGGGCTTATGTTATCCACACAACTACAATCAGACATCTAGCCTTGCTTATAAAATTGAATTATAAATTCTATTATAAACCTTAATAATCATTTTAAATATCTGACAAAGTCTGCATTTTTTCATCGTCTCTGTATTGCTAGACTCTGGTCCTCTGGTTACTTCTAAAGCAGATTTTGCTGAGATTTTGGCTCATGCATTTATTACATCTAGGTTAGATTACTGCAATGCTCTGTTCCATGGTTTACCCTCCAAAACCCTTCGACCTCAGCAGTACATTCAAAACTCTGCAGCCAGAGTGTTGGTACGCACACTTCATCAGCTACACTGGCTACCAATTGTAGAACGCGAAATCCTGCTGCTGACCTTTAAAGCCTTGCATGGACTCTTGCAACCTTATGCTCCATCTCGCAAGCTAAGGTCTTCTGACTCCGGTCTCCTGGCTTTTCCTAGGTTCTTTCCTCTATGGGTGGCAGGTCCTTTAGTGTTCCTATTTGCACTTCTCCCTCTCTTTCCATCTTTAAAGTCCACTTAAAAACGTCTTTTTTTTTTAAAGAACATTTTCATTCTTTATGATTTTTTTTTGGAAATTTGTAAAGCATCCTTGATATGTAAAAGGTGCTATAGAAGTGTAACCTATTATTATTATTATTATTATTATTATTATAATTATTATTATTATCACCAGTAAGTACTTAGATGTTCTATTGTACTCATATAAGCCAAACAAAACTGTAGTATATAATTGGCCCTTTTGATTTGTCAGGACAGTTTGTAAATACAAAAAAAAATATATATTAAAATCCAATCTCATCACTTGTAACAGTGTGGACAGTCGTTTCAAAATGATTCATAAAAAATAAATCTAATTTGTGTAAAGTAGAGTGGATAAACAAAACAAAAAACATAAACCAGTGAGATTACTTAACAATGCACAGCATTGCTAACAGCGAAACTGACCCTGTTCACCATCTAGCGACTCCCAGTTCTCCTCCGCTCCCCAGTCACCTGTAGCATTCGCTCCCCAGCCATCATCAGCCTTCTAGAAAACACATATATACGTACAAAATAAGTCTGGTCTTTAAGCTAAACTTTTCCATCTTAAAAAGGAATTTAAAAACAAGCCACATGTTACTACAGTCCAACAGCTGAGAAGCCTTTCAAGTACATGTTAGACACCACAGATGTTAATGTTTTGAGTGGTCAGACTATTGCAACTAGGCTAAAAAGCTTCAAATTTAAAGCTGAAGTAATCTGACATTGCGCAGTGAACAAGATTTTAAATCTTAAGAAACTTGAGTTGCATAAGGGTTTCCCCAGGAAAAGCCTGATGTGTAGAAACCCCATTACTTCCCCATTTATCAGTCTGTATTTCCCATCATCAAACATCTATTCTCACTTCTCCACCTTCATCTTTCTCTGCCTTCTCACCGTAGAAGCAGTAGCAGGGTTGGCTCTCTGGGATACGCTAGAGAACAGGTCAGATGTCGTCCCTTTGCCACCAGCAGAGTCCCAGTTATAGTCACTGGACAATCGCAAACCCTCCTGCTCTGAGCTTGCACTGGCACTCTTCGGGATGAAAGCTGAGGAAGAAGACGAAGCAGTACTCCGTGGTGTTGGGGTAAAGCTCTCTCCAAGAGGCCCATCATCATCCCAGTCGTTACCCCATCCCTCGTCAGCGGGTGAACTCTGACCTTGTCCGTCCACATCCTTCTCATTGGACCAGCTGTCATCAGCATCCCACCCAGAACTGCTCCAGTCAGAACTTTGTTTTTTCATAGTGCCAGAGGAAGTCTTACCCACCTGCAAGAAACAAAATTAAAAAATTAAAAATCCAGACATGTTTTTTTCCCCATTTTAGGCAGCACTACCTTACCGTTTTTACAGCCCACAGGTGAAAGATTGTGCTTTTATATAAAACAATTAAGCTGATATTCAGGCCTGTCTATTAAAAACACTAGCATAGTGAGCATACTTACACTGCCTTTCTTCTGGGTTGAAGACATAGTGGACCAATCAGAGTTCCAGTCATCTGCGTCTGTCTGCACTTTCTCAGGATCCTGACAGAATACAGAATGGACGTATGAAACACTCGGAAAATCACAAAATGTTGCTCTACTGACTAACTTATGCCTAGTTTTAATTTTGTACCTCAAGGCTTCCCCAGTCTTCATCGTCCCATCGATCTCCAACTGATTCTTCTGCCACTTCTGCAGCATGAGAAGCTTCCGATTGGTTAGTACGAGTACCTGATGTGTGTACACTGGGTGTGAGCTCTTTTGTCTCTGGGCCTGATATGGAAGGAAAGAACATTAAATAAACAACTCAAATAAATTCAAAGTATTGACAAAAATCAGAATGTATGAGGTTCACTTTAAAACCAAACAATTCAGTCAAGCAGTCGACTGCTGGTGCAATGCTTGAATTTCTGTTCTACAACTTACCTGCTGCATTTGTTTCACCTGTAGCAGCTGCAGGCTGGGGAGTGGGAACGTTCCCAGCTGCTGCCCCTTCACTGCCCGCAGGGGCATTGCGGATGAGTTTGGAAGTGAGTGAGGAAACACCTGTCACTGCCCAGCCTGCCCATGTTGCTGCCGAACCACCGGCCTGTGCAGAAGCAGTAACATCCTTTTCTGTGGGAAAAGAGAAGAATTAAAGGAACAAATTAAAAACTAAAGTGTAACTACTCAAAGAGCTACAGCAAGCATTTCAAATGCTATATGTGGGTTACTGGCTTTCACATAATGCAAAATAAAATCACAGCACAGCACCATATTTCAAGACTGCATTTTAAGCCATAAATCATTATAAAATCATTTAGGTGCATGAGCCGTCATACCTATTTCAGCTAGTTTAGATGGGTCATCTGAAACGGTCTCCAACTTGCTCATAAAACTCTTAATGGCTTTAAATGCCTACAAGACAGTAAGAGAGAGGACGTCAGTCATGATGAACCTATTTAATCAGTTTACATTATCTTATAAAGTTCAGGAATGGACAGGGCAGACATGTTGGATGTCTTATGTTAGAAATGATATCTGTTCTCATACAGGCGGCACTATTAGCATATAATTGCAGCCATAGTACAAGTTGAGCTTGGTAAGTGGTTATTTACCTGGTCTCGAACGTTCTTGTCAGGGTCCACAGTTAGTGGGCAGAGAGTGGGCAGAATCCGTGTGGCACATTCAGTCACACTATAATAGTGATGTGTGGCAGCAAAGCCTAGTACGCCAGCTGCCCGTGAAGCAGGGAAGGGGTCTTTAGTGGCTCGGGAAAATGCAGAAGTCAACACTCGTTGGCGCATCTGATCCAACAAATAGACAAAGGAAAGTATTCTTTGAATATCCAAAGCCACCTTTATCTCACTTCATGTCTGGTGGTTAAATAACTTACTGTTGTGCAAGATTGCTGAACAAATACAACTAAAATCCGTTCAAAACATGCAATAAATGTAGCAAAGGAGGAGATCACATCAAGTCTAATGCAATGATGCTATTAAAGTAACTGTCTGTATAAACCTTAACATCATTATCACTGTGGCAGACAATGATGCAAACATCATTGAGACATGAACATTAACATGCAAATAGTGAAAAGATGCAGTTGCAGTTACCCCGGCATTAAGGAAGGGGGCAATCTTGCCCAGGCAAACAGTGGTGTTGCAGCGAATGGGACCCTGATCATCTCTAGCCTGCAGTCTTGCGAAATGGCGCATCAACTCCTGATTCAAGTTGGTTTCGTTCAGCTTAGGAGCCAATAAAAGCATAGACTGCAGAAAAAAAAAGACATGATATTCATTTCATATCAAACAGTTCACACAGTCCTGTAATCTAAATCCCAGAGGGTTACTATTCTTAATATAAATTATCCTGAATTTGCCTTAATTATGAGATTTATGAGTAACAAAGTGTGTTACAGCTTGAATACTGCAGTGTTGAAATCCTCCTTGAGTTAAAAAATATAAATTACCACAAGTACACACATTTGAAAGGTCACCAAAAGTCCCCTAACTACTCCCACAACCTATTCCACCAAAATTAACTTTTCATATTCTAGCGATCAAGCAAAAATAAGGCATCACTCTAAGGTTATAACTAAGGTTGCAATTATCAAACATTTTCATTTGCAGTTTCACTGAATATTTGAATACTGCCTGAATTTTTACCCATGATGATTTTTACCCATCAATCTGAATGAACAGAAAGCTAGGATCCTCTATCAAGAATAGAGTCTTGCAACTTTGCAATTGTCAATGAGTTGGTTGTGCAAAGCCGGGACCTGATGCTAATGTCAACAAGCAATATTTGTTTCTCTTTAAAGTGCATAAGTTAATAAAAGTGGTGCTTACTCAAATGTTTTTTGTTGTTGTTGTTGTTGTGTTTTTTAATTATTATTGGATTCATTTTGTTTATTGGATGTCATAAATTGTGTTGCAGCACTACTTTGGACACTCAAACAGTTAAGATAACTTGCACCCTACAATTGCAGTCAAGTAAATACCTTGACGGTTTGTTCTCTAATTGCTGGGTTTGTGTCCGTGAAGCCATGGACTACATGAGGAAAGATCTGGGAATTGACTGCTGCCTCATTCAAATACTGAATAAACTGCTCCATCTGCGTGAATAAGACAAGGAGAAAAAAAGATGACAGTGAGACACAAAGAGGAACAGGCTTAGTGTAATATGTATAATATGCTATATGTATAGTGAGAATCACTGTGTGTGATAAAGAGGACCTGCTGCAGAAGTCGTATCCTCATCGCACGATCAGTAGAGGAGAACATCTTTACTATGACTGGGATGATTTTCTGTTGGTATTCTTCAGCTGATAAATACTTTCCCACCTGAACACAGACACAATAAAAGGAATATTACGACTGCGTGAAGAAGGCTACTGTTTGTTTATCCCTCCACACTGATAAAATTGGATCATGTAGCCATCCTGTTGAACCACAGCAACTACCAGTGGTACACTGCACTAAATGAACTATAAATTACACTCATGTAACAAGGTGTAATATTACATTATAACAAGTACACTACATCTATTATAGCCATCTGACAGCACAGTACATTAGAACTACAGACTATAACTAGAAGATGCGTATTGTACTCTATTTTGCAGCTAAGAATAAATACAGCAATGCGATGAATTTTTTTAGCACATGGCCACAAAAAAAAGCAAAATTGCTCTTTAACTTTTCTGCTAAAACGGAAAATATTTGGTTGAAATAGTGATTAAAAGTGTTTTTCTTTCAGTAAATTCAGACATATTCCAAGAGTTTGAGCATCAGCAGTTTAGAGTATAGTATAAAAAAAAAAAATAAAAAAAAAGGAAACTATGTCGAACTTTAACTGTTTCTATAAGAAAGCTATTTACACTTGTTTATATTATCGAGAAGGGACATAACATCTTCAACATTTGAAAACATGACCTCCCGTTTGATAAGCATGATGCAGCAAAATAATAGTGCAGAAAGGAAACTTCCTGCAATACCAAAAGATGTAGCCACATCTTTTAAAATGTTTAAATAATGCACAAATGAGCCAAAGTGCACAACTAATAAAAATTATTTGTTCTGTGTTTTAGAGAATGTTGAATTTCTGCAAAAAACAATTAAGATTATTAATGCAAAATGTTCACAAGAAGATTTCAGTCATCAGATTGATGGTTTGCACATAACTCAGTTCAGAGTCCGGCCCTTCAGAACAGATTTAACTAAACACAGTACAGCTCCTTTAATAAAGTAAAACCCAGAATGAAGGAAGATTTTTTTTTGAACCACAGAATCATCAACAGTACCAAAAGTACCCACCAACCATCGGCAGTACCAGTTAATGTAAATTATTTTTCTTCATTGTACACTATTAAAACACATTACCTTAAAAAGTGGGGTGAGAACAACAGCACCAGCATTGCCAAATTCAAAGGCTGTAAGAAGCTGAGGCAGAACTTTGTGTTTGCAGAAATCTTCAGGGAAAGAGTCTAGATTATCACTCAGATCCTGAAAAAACTGCTGTTTCTCCGCTGGTTCTTTAATCTAAAGACAACAAAGGATAGAAGATAGTTATGTCTCACAAAACACATAAGTAACAACAATAGAAAGAAGTTGGTATTTCTATGATTCACAGCAGTAATCAGGGAGAATGTGTAGCCAAAACAAAACTGAAACTAAAAACAGTTTCAGCATATCCAGCTATCCATAATAATAAAACAACCACAAACAAAATAAATAAATAAAACTGCCAAGCTGTTTAATCTAATATATACATTACCAACGTGAATTAGGGAGGAAGCAATTCAGCTAATTACAGTCCTACAAGCCTTTAAGTAAAAATACATTAAACCAAAATAACAATTAAGTGCCTTAGACTAACTATCTACATATCTAGTTCTAGAGTACATTCAGTGTATTATGTACACAGGTGTTGTGGCTCTACCTGTATCTGCTCCAGAAAGAGGTTACTCTCCACAAAGCTGTTGCTTAAAAAGCCTCCAGGAGCGCGACAATTCTGCAGGAAGCGGGCTGGATTTGGCCGAGCTTTTGGGTTTGCCCCTACCAGCTCACAATAATGTGGGACCAGCTGCTTCGGGATCTGCCAGACATGACGAGGGAATATTTGTGAAACACATCATTTGACAGACTACAAACAGATACATCTCTTCAACTAGAGGTAAAATGACTGCAGATGAAATGTCAAAGACAATGGACACAGTGCAGGTATTATCAAATCCATTTGTGGTCTAAAACAGATCACTTGAGGTAGTCTTCCTGGCTTCTACTCCTCCACTGACCAAGGTCTATACCTGACAGTCGCCTGGGTGTTGGGATCCTTTACTTATATGCAAATTAACTGGTGAAACAGATATGCTCTGGAGACAACAATGATCTGTGTTTACCTTGCCCAGAGATCGCAGAGACGAGGTACGAGGCAGAGGTCCATTAAACACTTCCCAAATTAGACAACCCAGCCTCCACACATCTCCTGAACTGGGTAGACATCAAACACATTCACAGTTATACATAATACATACACCGTTTTCATACATTCAGTTTGGTGAGGAACTCAAACCCCTTGCAGTCTACTGCAGAAACTCCCATCACACACAGCTGTAAGGAGACTCCAGTTGTGGAGTAACATGATGACAAATTTTAGTTCCTAACACGTAGGCCCAGTTTCATCAAGTGGATGAAAAAAAAAAGAAGACCAGCTGATGTAGATAATCAACAAAGAGGGCTGCCTGTATCAATCATATTAGTAATCAAGTAATCATCATGATTTTTGATGACTAATCAAGCACAGACTTTTACAGTAAACAATGTAGACCGGCCTAAATAATATTGTGCAGAAAACAAGCCTATAAACATGTGTTTAAACCATGCCATTTCTTAATGTGAGAATATGTAAATCTAATATGCACCTTCTAATCTAATATGTGCCTGCAGGAATCAGCAATATTCATTTAATGCTTTTTGAGCAGTCTTTAATAAACGTGCCATGGTCACACGTATATTACACAGCAGTATTCAATCCAAAAATATTGGCCTTAGAAACGTATCACTGCTAAGACAATGCTCATTTTCCTTTTATGGGATTTATAGTATGATGGTGGTGGTCAGAATCAGAATACATGATATTTATGTCTTTCACAACAGTGACCATATTAGATTAGCCAATCAAAGTGGTATAAATTTGGACCTTGTTTTAGTTTGGAGCAGAACATGTGAATGGACTGGAGCGTTTCTATAACCTCTCCACTCCAGCTCTGGTTTGGGTTTTCTATTTGTGCTCTGTGCTTGCTCATACATTAGAAAAACCTCTCTGTGCCGCATCAGCTCCTAATTATATAATTTATTATTATCCACAATTACACAAAGAACCAGCTAACCATCCTGCACTACACAGTTTGTTAGAAGGTACTTAGGCTTAAAGCGACCAGGTAAACACAGTCTAGAAAACTGCAGAGGGAAAACAAACACGCTTTTCATGCTTCCTTTCAGCTTGCAGGATGCAGACTCACTGGAGTAATTTCAGAGTGAAAAACACAACACCGCTGCTTCCATCAAAAATGTCACTCCACTCCCACCCAGGACTTGCAATACTACTTTGAGGAAGGTGTGAGCTGTTTATACTTTGAAGAGAACCGGCAGTAACAAACACATCTGGAACAGTCAGCAACAATCTGTTATGTTAATGCATTGGTACTGGTTCTTTGTGTTGTGTTGCATTCTGAGCGGATGCCACTGTCTTGCGTGATCTGTGGCTTGTTGTTCCACCCGACAGCTGCAGCAGCAGCAGCAGCAGCAGCATCCCTTTCTTTTTTCGGCATGTTTACACATGTGTCAGAAAGCGCTCTGTCATCCTTTTGGTCAGTTTCAAAGAATATGTCAAACTGGTTGTTTAAAAAAAACAACATTCTGATAAGTTACAGTTTTTGTTTGGATGTCTCAGGTCACCCCAGATGCCATATTCTTTACTTTGTACGCATGGGATTTAACAGTGAATCCTTGGGTAAAGTGCAACGACAAATACTACTAGAGGAGCGGGTCTATCTGGGTGTTAAGATTAGATATAGATTATCTCTTTATATAGACTTCTACTGACAAACATTTCAATTTTACCTGATATACATCAATTTACCTAATATCTAGTTACTGTGACAATCCCAACCATAAACAGCCTGTCAAAGATCCCCTTTTCTCCTCCCAAGACATCACTCACCACTTCTCTCCTCCACTGTTCGAGCCCTCTGGTGGGTCGTACTTCTCCAAGTCAGGGTTCACGACTTTGGCCGGAGGTAGGGAGGAGGGCTCACCTTGGTCCGAAGTGACATGATCCAACCCTCCAAGTTTCCATTCACCCGCTCGATCCACAAATATCGCCCACATTCCAAGGTTGTTATGGAGAAGGTGACAGTCATTCACCAAAAAACTCAGGGCTTTCTAAATGGAGAACAAGCGATACGCCCTTATTTACATACATGTGCAAATCAATTAGATAAAATAAATGTTTGAAAAGGAATCATTGTGTGTAAGTGACCGGGGAGTGAAAGAGAGAGTGAAAATGCAGGTAATGGTGTGTAAGTCCAAAAGAAACAAGTAGAGGGATGTGTGTCTCATTCTCCGTGTTTTCCGTTTGACCTACTCACCACAATTTGATGAAGACCCCAGGAAATCTCCAACTCCCCTGAGCCACCACCATCTGCACGGGCTTTCAGGTGCGCAGCAAGAGGGGTAACCGGCTCTGTGACCAAGTATAAACTTTTATCCGTCTGCCAACAAAGAAGAAGACAAAGAGAAACTTCAGGATAGCTACTTATTGTTACTGCTTTTTACACTTCCCTAATAGATCCAGTCCAAATAGATAAATTGATCCAAGAGATCACTGTGATAACTAAACTGATACTGGGAGGACCATCCTATTACTGTTTATTGGTGGACGACTAAACAAGTAATAGAACCTGAAGGAACCTACAACTGAGGTTATTGAGTTAGAGGTGTTAAATTCTACACGAAGCCAGGAATACATTAAATGGCAGATTTTACTTCCTCTTGTGAAGTTGAAAATCCCTGCAGCCAGTCATATGAGCACACCCATGATCATTTACATGTGACTGCAATGCCATATTGAACAAAGATGATTACATATTGTCTCTTTAAGTTAATGCTGCGTCATTGGCCTTGCATGAGCATGTATTTGTATTGGTAGTGACACTTTGACATAAATAAGTGCTGGTATCTATCTTTTAGCCTTGTGAAACCACTGTGGCGCCACTGAAGGCCACAGAGATTACTCAAGGCCTTGGACCTGATTTAGAGTGTCTGAGACGTACACCAGGCCCAGACATCGTTGTGCTTAGTCACAAGAGGTCATCTTTTTCACCACGTAACTCTGCATCAATGAAATAGATTCTATAAGCATTGAATCTGCATCCAATTTAACAGAACTGCTTTGTACAAGTCTACGCTGATAAAAAGTACTTACTCACTCGTTTCTATATCCTTATGAGTATTTAGCATTCTTGCGGATGTGTGCTTTATTTACTGTACAATGCAGTGTGTTTATACAAAACTGCTGTTTTAAGTTTCACCATTGTGTTTTCTGTGCATTATATATTTGTGATTAAATCCTCCTATCACTTGAAAACCTAGTTGGGCTCATCTGTTTTTCTATTCTCTTATTTTTAAATCCATTATCATACAAGATTCCATGCTATAGAAAATCAACCCAAATCACACCCATAAACCTGCAGTTAGCAACGTAAGAAATGACAAAACCAGTAACACCACCACAGTATTCCATATAATCTATTCTGTACAAGACAATTTTTCCTATTTACATAATAAAAACACTTTCTTGTTGTTTACCAACAATGTATCCGAGACACTGACATATTTTCCGGTTTCCATTAAACAGGTGGCAAGGCCATGTAAGCTATGTTTGGACATCAAATCTATGCAAATATGTTATATGTAAATATATTAAAACAAAATGTAAATGAAGGACAAACAAAGTCTATATTCAAGTTGCTGCATTACATAACACTAGTGTTGGGATGGAGGAGAAGTGCTGATTAGTACTGATCATTTGGTGTTCAAATAAGGCAATTAGATGGCATAATTAACTGAACTGATTCTTTAAAATGCATCGTCACAGATTTGCATTGTGATGGTCCAGCATTGTTGCAAACCTAGTAACTTGGCACATTACATTACACTTTATTCCCCTGCACAACTACTGCCTAAACACTGTAAATCAGGTCTCACCTCCAACCCATCAACGTATGACAGGATGTTGGGATGCCTCAGAGTCTTCATGCGTTTGAAAGCTGCTTTGGCCAGCTGAGTCTGCTCCTCTGTTCCCTGGGCCACTTCGTACAAAAAAACAGACACTGGCTCTCCAGTTGTCTAAATTAGAAATAAACACAAGTTAAAAGGCATAATTCACTGGAAAAGACAAACAGCAGCTTCAGAAAACAATACACGGTTATAGAGTAATAAAACTGTTGGAACAATGTGAGCATTAAAGGAGCAATCTGTAAAATGACATAACCTGTCAAGTTCATACTACAAACAAAAGGTGCCATATCACCAGGAAATGCAGAGTCCCTACTCCTACCTCCTACCTCCTCAGTTTGCACAAATCTAGAATAAACTTCAGAAAGAAACTTAATCCTTTTACTTGCCAAGACCATCTCCAGCTATGGAAAGCAACATTGTAACCTCTGGTTTTGTTTTATTTATGTCACTTCTTTTGCTTGCTGTTAAATGTGGATTGTTGCCCGAGACTGGGTGGGGGCTGTCTTTGTAACAACCAATTGCCAAGATCTTCAGCCATTGTTTCGTTTATTGTTCCTTACATTGGCTACCAGTCCTTAAATTATTTAACTGGGAAGCTAAAAATCTTACACATTGCTCCTTTAAGTGAACAGCCCTTTCTTCCAAAGTCACCTGATTTGCACATGTGAATAACCAATTAACAATGCTGTTTATTAGACACTTCATTTTTTTATGTGATTTTTGGTTTTAATTTCAGGAATTTCTGACATCATGATCAATTCATTCACATTTCAGGGTGTGACACGATGAAATAGGTTATACGTCACACAAATCACAATACAACAGATGCACTTAAGATCACATGCATGAACGTGATAACGTGCAGTTTCAGAACATGACAACACAATCACGTCATGCGTTTACTTGTGAACTTGTTTTTAGACACACCTTTTATGATCACAAATGAAATTCATGTGACTTTCCTTCATGTTTCAGAGATCACCCTATTAAAGAGCCCATTTATGTAGTCCATAATAACTGAATACAAGAAATTCCCTATCATTTACAAAAATCAATTAGACTATAACATTTAATTAGCTCAAGCAAACAGAACATAATTATAGAAGTGAGCTATAAGTGCAATTATGTCCTTGTTTTGTTTTATTTACTCAAACATGCCAATACAACACCAAGAGGCTTCAGCTATTTATCCGGTTTTTGTGTTAGCTGACAGCTAACCACCGACAAACAGAAGCACATAAAACACGCAGTTTATCTCCAAAACGGGAAAAAATTGTGATTTCCACCTACACAAATATTTTTCGTGATGCTGAAACGCATACAGGAGATAAACACAACTGCCTAGAGTTAGCTAAGTTAGCTGCAACAGCTAACTAGCCGCTAGTGTTGCTGCCACTCTGGACGGACTGACGTGGCGAAGATGTTCACCAGGTAACTACGTGGCCCCTAACAGCAAATATAACGCTTGTTAAAGGACAATTGTCATAACATCCCGTAGACGGTTTCCGTACCAGTACAGTGCAACCATAAGACCACAATTAAATGTAAACAGCGAATAGCTACGGTAGAAACAAACCGGATGGTGTTGAGTTGGCTAATGCGAATGCTAACCAGGCTTAGCACAAAAATAGAGCCCGTGGCGCAGGACGCGGCCTTTAACTGTGCATGCACTATCCCTGTTTGTGTTTTATTAAGAGGCCACCAAACTCTTACCTTGCGTTTTCCTCGATGAAGAGTCCATATACCCGATTTATCTTGATTTTCCGGTAAAATTTCATAGTTAAAATCTTTAACCGGATCCCTTGCAAAGAAAGACCACATCCTTTCCTCACTCAGTCTACATCAAACACCGAAATCAATAACCGGCGGTGGTGCACGGCAGAAAAAAAAGGAGGCACCGGTAGAGGGAGCCAGCTCCAGCTGAAACGGTTTGACGTTATTGAAAATCTGAATATTATAACTGTACGCTGTACGACAACTTCAGCAGCAGAGTAGTGATCGTACGAGGGGAAAGTCAGTTCTAATTTTAAGATAATGAACTGCCACTACCTAAGGAGTCCCGCCAGGGCTAAGAAGAACTACCATTCAGCCCATTCCCGCTAGAAGTGTCCGTGGACCTGCTCTGGGTTTGTGGCTGCACGCTGGATGGGCAACTGTCCCTGTCTATTTACACGGACTACTAGGCTGAGATAAGGAAGGACAGATCAATAATTAATTACAGGTACTTCCGATCTTGTTAAATGGCCAATATCTTACATTTCTTGTTTTGTTTTTTTTAATCATCTTTAAGGTTAACATATAACATGTGTGTAGTTTTACGTACCAAATACAGGCACAATCAATTTCACTTTTTTTTATTCTGTCTTTATCAATTAGCAGGAAGCAGACTGTTTTGTAACAGTGCCTGTAAGACTGGTGTAAGATAAATGAGTTCTGTTCTGATTGGCTGTCCTCATTCAGAAACTTGGTGGGTGGGTTTGACAATTAGTGCCAGCATCACTGGCAGATGGCTCTAGATGTAGACCACTATGATGACTGCCCTTAACACCAATGTTGCCAAGGACTGCAATGGTGTCCTGCCAGACTGTCAAAGAGTGACAGAAGGTGATCTTTAGTGACAAGTGCCGCTTTTGCTCCACCTCCACTCCTACCGCAAACTCTGATGAAACTGTGTGAGAATATTCAAGCTTCATGGGCTGGACGCTCTGCAAGACACCATTAACAACCTCTATAACTCTGAATCCACAACATGCCAACACGTCTTTCAGATTGCATTTGCAAACATGGTAGCCAGACGCCATACTGAGAGACACTGCTTCTGTGTGTGTGGCTCAGTAAATATTGCCCATATCAGTCTAAATTTATCATCATGTATTGTTCCTGGTAACATTTATCTCCCATCCCAATAGCACCTCAATCTGACACTTCCTTCTGGCTGCAACCATTCTTTTGATTATAATTGTATGTAAATACGTGACTCGGAGGAAAAATTCATTCAAAACAGGTGTAAACCTTGTTAATAAACTAGTTCAAACTCCTGAACTTAAAAGAGAGAGAGATTCAGTTTCCATGATATGGCCACTTTAAGAACTGATTCTCTGTAAGCAATAATCTGAATATATCTTTCAATGTATTTGTATATGGAGGACATGTGGTACAGGTGCATCTCAATAAATTAGAATATCATCAAAATGTTTATTTATTTCAGTAATTCAATACAAAAAGTGAAATGCATATATTATATAGATTCATTACAAAAGAAGTGATCTATTTCAAGTGCTTATTTCTATTAATCTTGAAGATTGTGGTTTACAGCCAATGAAAACCTCATAATCTCAGAAAATTAGAAAATTTCATAAGACCAATGGAAAACATTATTTTAATTCAGAAAAGTTGCCCTACTGAAAAGCATGTACAGTAAATGCAGTGAATACTTGGTCTGGGCTCCTTTTGCACGAAGTACTGCATCAATTCGGCTTGGCACTGCTGAGGTGTTATGGAAGCCCAGGTTGCTTTGATAGCAGCCTGGTGCTTTGATAGCTATATTCTGGTGTCTCTCATCTTCCTCTTGACAATACCCTATAGATTCTCTGTGCAGTTTAGGTCAGACGAGTTTGCTGGCCAATCAAGCACAGTGATACAGTGGTTATTAAACCAGGTATTGGTACTTTTGGCAGTGTGGACAGGTGCCAAGTCCTGCTGGAAAATGAAATTTCCATCTCCAAAAAGCTTATCGGCAGAGGGAAGCAGGAAGTGCTCTAAAATTTCCTGGGCTTGACATAACACAGTGGACCTACACCAGCAGATGACATGGCTCCCCAAACCATCAGTGATTGTGAAAACTTCACACTGGACCTCAAGCAGCTTGGATTGTGTGCCTCTCCTCTCTTCCTCCAGACTCTGGGACCTTGGTTTCCAAATGAATTGCAAAATTGACTTTCATCTGAAAATAAAACCTTGGACCACTGAGCCGCAGTCCAGTCCTTTTTGTCTTTAGCCCAGGTAAGACGCTTCTGGCGTTGTCTCTTGGTCATGAGTGGCTTGACAGAAGTAATGTGACAGTTGTAGCCCGTGTCCTGGATACGTATGTGTGTGGTAGCTCTTGAAGCACTGACTCCAGCAGCAGTCCACTGCTTGTGAATCTCCCCCACATTTTTGAATGGCCTTTCCTTGACAATCCTTTCAAGGCTGCTGTTATCCCGGTAGCTTGTGCACCTTTTTCCACCACACTTTTTCCTTCCACTCAACTTTCCATTAATATGCTTGGATACAGGACTCTGTGAACAGCCAGCTTTTTTAGCAATTACCTTTTGTGGCATACCCTCCTTGTGGAGTGTATCAATACCTTCTGCACATCTGTCAAGTCAGCAGTTTTCCCCATGATTGTGTAGCCTACAGAACCAGACTAAAGGATCGTTTTTAACACGTAGGAAGCCTTTGCAGCTGTTTTGTGTTGATTATTCTAATTTTCAGAGACAATGACTTTGGGGTTTTCATTGGCCATAAGCCATAATCATCAACATTAAAAGAAATGAGCACTTGATCACTCTGTTTGTAATTAATCTATATAATATATGCATTTAACTTTTTGTATTAAATTACTGAAATAAAAAAAAAAAGATGATATTCTAATTTAAGGAGATGCGCCTGTATGTGCTGTAAACTGTCATTCCTCAATGTTACTTGTGTGCAGTGTGAAGCCAGCACACAATATACACCAAACAAGAAATACACATGACTATAAATACTGGACTGAAGCACAAAACAATATACACAGAATAGTCGTAACATTAAAGCCACCTTTTTGTATCTACACTTATTGTCCATTTTATCAGCCTCTCTTACCATATAGGAGCACTTAGTAGTTCTACAATTACAGACTGTAGAGTGCTTTGTTCATCCCCATCACCCGGTTCTTTAATACTCAGGACCCCCATAGAGCAGGTATTATTTGGCTGGTACTGCATATAAACTGCATATAGGTATGACTTAACACACATTAGTGCACCAACACCACGTCAATGCAGTGCTGTGAAATAATGCTTGCTCTGTGGTGGTCCTGTTAAAGAACATGGTAAAATGGGACGAATACAGTAGCAAGATAAACAGATGCAAACTTGAAATGTAGACTGTAACTGTATAAACACAAAGTGCTCCTGTATGGTAAGTGGAGCTGATAAACTGCTGATAAAGAGGTTGGAATGTTATGCCTGATCTGTATACATGAATGGGCTTCAAAGCAGCATGTGAGTGATGTAGGAACTAGTGCAAATATTGTCAAATATAAACTGTACAGAACGACTGATAGCAGCAACCATCCATGGTGGATATTGGAAAGGGTCTGGTTTGGTCCAGGAGGATTGGGGATTCAGGAATGTGACTGTTATAGGTGGTAGAATGGATGCTTTGGTACTTTCTGCCAGGTAGTAGGAGGGTGGAGAGTCCATGACTGGGAGTGAGGGGTCATCCACAACACTGGCGGTCTTGCATCATCTCAGTGGTCCTCACAATTTGCTCCCTTTGCAGTAAGTTGCTGCTGGGTTCTCTTATTTAGGCTGGTGGCATTGAGGTCCAGATGAGATCAGTGAGATTTTGATTCTCTCCACAGTTGAACTTTACTGAGCATTGGAGTGTTTCCTGCAAATCTTCCTGAAGTCCACAATCATCTCTTTCACCTTAGTAACAGTAAAAGATGGATTCATTTTTCATCTGCAAGCGGCTCCGACTCTTTCATGACTTGTCATTGTTGCTGATATAACCCACCACTGTAGCTCCATGAGTAAACATGAGAATTCGGTTTGGGTGTTTTTTTATTTTAAGCATAGTCATGAGCCAGCAAAGTGAATGGCAGAGGACTGATGACAACAGCCCTGCAGGGTATACTATGACTGAGATGTAAATAAACTATTCAGTGTGGTTAGATGTAAAATGGAGTTGACAGGATTCAGGGGCCATGATATCTACAACATAACTGCAGGTATTTTATTTACTTTTCAAAAGAGCAAGTGTATCTACAAAAACCCACATGTGGTATTTTGCTTTACAGCATTTACACAGTTTTGTGTTAATAGTTTTCTGTGGAAGAGCTTTAATAAGTGTTAACATTGAAGATGTCAGGTCCCTATCACATCACCATCAAGACTTGTGAGGTTTGATTCCCTGGGATGGAGCATGCCACTTGTTATGGCGTGACCATATGCCCTTTGTTTTTTGTCCAATGGGGAACAAAAACAGCCTTTTCTGTTTCTGAGATTTCTAACTTCCTAAAATGTCTGGAATTTGGCTTTGTACTCATGTTCACATTTGACTATTGGTCATGGTCACATAGAAGGCGTGGCCACATGGAGAGCTAGAGTAAGAAAGTCATAATAAGAAAGGCTCCAATAACACGAGTAGTCGTGGGCATTGGCTTAATAAAGTCCTGTTGTGCTGGGATGGGCTGTGGGGCAGGTGGCGTCGGCTATCTTGGTCGTTCTCGTCTGCTGCTACGGTCAGTAAAGGAGCATTCATTTGAAGTGCTGTGGGCACTGGCAGTGTGGACTGGGCACTGCTAGTATTATGCAGAAAGCTCTACATCAGAAATGGTCCCAAATTCACCATGTAGCCCACTACTCATCCACTAAATTAGAGAATATCTATTTATGTATACCATGAAATCTCACTCTGCACCACAATAGGTAGGCTGTCTGACACGTCATAAATGCCATCTACCCTTTTCTGAGGTATTCTGAAGCAGGAAGGCACAGAGTTTTGTCTATACTGAGGTTCCTCTGCTTTATAAAGATAGCATGAATGTCCCTTCCTGCCTTACACATTCCATTATACTGTGTTAGTGCTGATTTGCTTAGGGAAACACTGAGACAGCTTAGGGAAGTGTAGAGTTTCTCCACTTTCTCCACAGTTCTGTACTTTGTAAAAATAAAAGTTAGGGTCTTAATCTAAGATTTAAACAGTAACCAGACATTTTTGTCTGCCATTATTGATTCAGCAGTACAAACAAGTAGCTATATTCTCCACACTTATCTCCCAACTTTATTTTCCATTTCAGTGATGCACACAAATAGCAATCCCTTGTGGGGAGAATCATTTACCATGAGAGTTAAAAGATGTTTTCTGTTCTGCAGAGGACAAACCTTTTTAAACATGCTTTGTGGACTTAGAAGTTAAAGTTAAGTTGAAGACTCAAGTTAAGTAATGGTGAAACAGGCTTAATGACATGATCTATATGCAACATGAACAGCAGCATAACCTTTGTTGGTGCAGGCTACATCAGCACCATACATTTGAAGCTTGGTTTAGCCCAAATGTTGCTCAAGCTTGTTGATCAAGCCCAATCAAGTCACCTTAATATGTCTATACCAGGGAGTATTTCACAAAGCAGGATTTCAGTTTAGCCATAACTACATCTGGTCCCTTTACTCCCACAGCAGTCTACAGAAACCAGGAGTCCTTTTATTCTAGAATTTTAATCTATTTGTTATTTAAAAAGAAATATGCTTCATGAACTTCACAAAACAGTTATAAAAACAAAACCATAATCCTTTTATATTAGAATATTTAAAAATATAATATGTATATACACATCAGAAATATACACACATATAATGATATAACACACACAAATATATGCTTCATGAACTTATACATAAAAAAAATATATATATATATATATATATAAAAGCATAAATGCAATCTGTGCTTCAGAAAGAAGATAAAAGAAGTTGGGCTAAACACTGCAACCACCTGTTCATGTTTCAGACCATTGTCCCAACTGTTTCATTGGCCTGGAAAAGTTTATGGAATGGTAGTTTCCGTAAATTAAACATTGTTAAATTGGTGTTGGGTATAGCTACTTATTTGTAGTGTTCGAGGTGCTCAGTACCTCAGACACTTGGGTTCAGAGGGGGAATCCTGTTCAATCGTGTGCCATTTGGTTCCATAGTAGCACACAGCAGTTAGCAGTCAAGAGACGAGGCAAGGTTCAGTTTATGAGAACTGTTTATTTAAAATGTTTAACCACATGTCAAAACTTAGAAATACTGCACACGCATATGCCTGTTCTGTGTTTATCTGCAGAAACTACTACTGCTGCTGCCACAGTTACTACCACTGCTGTTCTCGCTGAGCATGTTAATGTCTGCGTGTGTATAGTACTCATGGCTGTACTGAAAGCTGTTTAATTAAATCAGTCAACAAGTTGATCCACATCTGATGACTTCTGACTGAAGCCCTGTAGCAGCCAGGAACTATATTAACCAGTTCACTGAAAAAAAATTTACAATAAGATAAATTTGTTCTTTAGACAACTCAAAAATGGTAGTTAAAAAAACAAAAAAAAAATAAATTTACATCATAAGATACAATTTGTTCTGAAGACATCAGTACTGTGCAACTAACCTTTAGTCTGTTTAAAATGCAGAGAGAAAGAAGTAAAAAAATAATTAAATAAAATAAACCTACACACACGGATGGAACTTGCAGAGCAGCAGCTCAGAAAGCAAAGACACCGCAGGGAATTGAACCCCGTCCTGGAAACCAGGAGTGCCACCACCGGAGTCTTTTGCTTTTTTTGTTTTCTTATTTGAGGCTAAAAAGCAAAACCTGAAGGAACAAGCCATAGATTGTTCCCTCAGGAAAAGAAAAACCTCATGCCTGCTGCTCTACAATACTCGGGACTTTTCCACCGGCTTCTCCTCTTGCCTGAAACTACACAGAAGACTGCAGGTTTCCCCGCCCGGCCCCCACAACAGCCTCTTCACATCTTTACAGCATCCAAACTCCAACTACTTACAGTTGAGCATGTTCAACCAATTGTCAAGTCAATTTAACTTTATTTCTGGTCAAGAAGACTTTTCACAAAGGCTCTGGTGATTAAGGAAGCGTCACGTCGTCAACTCCAATCTCAATTCTATATATGTAACTTGAATACAATGTCAGTTACCACCATCCAATCCTCCTGGTCATGGGCAGATGAATTAAACACATCGGAACGACTTCACTCAATCTTGATCCGTGATTTCACTTTTCCTGTAACTAGACACAAGCTGCAGGTTTCCCCTCCCAAACATGTCCCATATAACGATATCCAGTTTTTAAATACAGGTTTATAGGAATTAGTCTTGACACTTATCGATTTTTCCACAGACGCTTGATAAGCATGTTCCACGCGTCACTAAACCTAGAGCTGCAATGAGAAAAAGAAAAGAGACAAATGTTTGAGGCCCCCCCGCCCCCCCAAACCCCCACCAATTTAAGAGTGAAAAAAAACTAAACCCTCAAGTAGACAAACCATCCATTACTACAATCAGACTGAACTTCTCCAGTAGAACGATTTCAGCCACACATCCATCCACTGTTTACAGGGCAGTTTTAGAAGGATCAAGACAAACTGTCTGAAAAAGAGAAAGAAAGTGTTGTCCCATCCCCAACCCATCCCCTCCCTAGTACGAAAATCTGTACTTTGGCAATCTGCTCTCAAGATTGTTAATTTGAAATGCAAATGTTTGAGTAAGGCAAAAGCTAATGTGCATGCAGTCAAAAGGTTTAGGGCTACATATACCCATGAAAAGATGAAGAACCAGATTTACTTAACTCCACTTATCACGTAGCAGCAGAGTGATGCTCGATTAGCAGCAAGACAAGCCTGAGGGTGATCAGTGAGTAACTGGATTTGCCAGCGCTCCAAAGTTAAGGCTGTCCAAGACGGCACACTCAAGTCAAATTTGATCCCTAAGAGAAAATTAACCTGGGAAAAACGAAGGGAAAGAAAGAGGAAGAGGCGCACGCACACAAGAACACACACACAGCAGAGGACTGAAGGCCTTCTGACGTTTGGATTAAGCTCTCAAGCGCACAGGGACGTAGCTGGACCGCCTTTCAGTGAGGACACTCATTCATTGGCCAACAGCTCCCACAGACAGCTAGGCATTCAGATGCTGTTATGAATCAAGACGACAGACGAGAGATCTGGAACAAAGAAGCTTCTACACACAAACACTTCCACCACACTGATTTGCAATACCAACAGTTTCAGCTAGAACTATAAGGTTAAGAAATGCAAAGCAATTTAGTTTGCCCTTAAGGCATAAGTATACCTAAAACGTTCACAGATTTGTTACTTAAGTTAGCGGTTTTAAGAAGAATTTATTTTGAAAGATTAGCAGACACCTGGTTATTACGCACTCCACGAGGACACCACATGTACTTGCACCAGACAGCTGGCAAGATTTCTGCAGAAGATAAACAGAAGTGCAAAGCACCCTCCCCACCCAACACTTGATCCTCACACAATATGTAACTGCTCTGCAAGTCTAATTTAAGCTGTACAGTTGCACAGCTTTGGTCTCAGCCACTAAAAAAAAACTTGGAATCTGAAGCACAGTTGCGCTACAGCTCATGCTATACATTTGCAAAGCACTGTTAATTTTACACCTGCACATTTGCACAGGTTTAGAGACTGAACACTAGTAGAAGCTTCCCCAACAAGTTTTCAACTAAACATCCTGCCTGTTAATTCAAGGGACTGGATGAATCCTGGACACAACACTTCCTGGATAGATGGCATTCCTCATGGGCTTTAAGATTCTGAAAGACCAAAGAGGGGAAACAAAACCCAAAAAACAAAGAGACCCCTACACACCCCTCACAGCTTTCAAGAACACTTAAGAGTAATATTTTATAATGCTTGCAAATAACTAATCTTACTAATATTGGAAGATGTTAAAAGGAAATTAGGCCAGTTCTATATACTTGCAGTCAAAGTAGTCAGTGGTGACTTAAATTTCTTCGATAAACTGAACTGGGACATGTGTCTTTCTTTCAAGGAACTTTCCATTAAGTAGGACTGGACTTTCCTGCCTTGCTTTCCACCTCGAAAAGAGATGCCATCAAGCCCTGGGATCATCCTGTGATCTAAAGCCGCAAGCGCTACATTCACACCTGAAAAAGCACAAGAAATACCCAAGACATACCCCCCCAAAAAACAAATGCATACCAATTTTCCACTCACAATATGCTATGCATTTATTAACACAATGTTTACAAGAGTCAGGCATTCTTACAAGTTTCCAAGCTAACAGTTACCAAGTGTTAAACTCGAGCACATTTAATTTACTTGCATGACCAATATAGACTAACTGAGGCAAAACCAAACCTCTACACATCAAAAGCTCTTGAGCAAGAACACTTGTAAGCTGCACAATGAGGGGAAAAAAAAAAATCCTAAAACCACTACTAGAATAGGCAAACGCACCAGATTAAAAAGTAAAATACTAGACGGGACTGTAAAACCAAGAATCAGTTACAAGAATACCATTACTTGCCGTAAGAAATGGTTAAAACCACGTAGAGCCTGAAAGCAGCAGGTTTGCTCCGAACACAGATGGGCAGATTACGGACAGAAGGTTTTGAGGGTTTGGGTCTTTAAATCTGCAAGAGTCACAGTTAGGTAGTTCCCAGGCCCCATAACCCCATGACTCAATATCCATAAATGGAACCAGTACACAACACAATCCAATCAATGTGTCATCTTACGAAACAACTTCAGTATTACGCTTTGGTTTCCCGCTGTCTCACGCCTTATGTTGGACTAGCTGCCGTGAGGAGTCATCCACTGGCAGACACTGGCGGCTCTGTCCCGTACAGCGCTATTCAAGCCATAGTTGTCTAACTAAGCCGCTCTGAAAAGCTGTGAAGTCTAGAAAGAGATTGATTAACAACCCCAATCCCCCCCCACAGCCCCAAAATATTTAATCCCAAAAATTCTGTTACAGGTTTAAAGTGTACATGACAAAGTATGTGATCATAGATCCTACAATTACAGTCATCAATGACATTACATCAAATACAAAGTCCAATGAGATGTACCTTTCTAAATCCAAAGCTGAGGATTGACAGCCTTAAACCTTTACTTTGTTGTATGCGATCGCAAACTACTGGATCCACATTACAGCAGGGAATCCCTTTGGTACTACCGCTTAAGAGAATCTGGGCCTGTGGAAGAAAGCACTCCAAAAACGCAGTTGCCCCTCCCCATTGCCCCCAAGGACCACAGAAGCTGTGTCAAACATGTACTATATAACCAGGTTTATATATTGCATTTGCAAATTTTGTCTACATATTTACAGAAGGAAATAGTTACTTCCTTCAATTTAAACTCATGCATCAATTCAGCTCAATTTTACCAGTAAACGATACGCAGCAGCTTCAGCACCAAATATCGGATGGACAACGTGGCTGTGCAGCAGAGCGGCAGCAGTGCAGCGTTGGAACGCAGGGAACTTCAAACCCGAACCACCTTCGATATGGATCGCCTCTTGAGACGGACCTATTGGATTTTAAGTGGAACAAAGGACGCCTTTTCCGCCTGGGGGACTACATCTGAACGCAGCGCGGGTGTAGAGTTGATAAACTGGCATTCATCTCAGCGGCAACCAGACTTGGTCAACAACAGGACGGGTGACACACGGTGGGGAATTTCACACACTCACACATCACGCCTGAAAAGAAAGAACAGAGCTGTGCGAGCAATTGTGTTCTACAGATAAATCCTAGGTAAAACTACGGTTTTAAAAAGGCACAGAAATACCTCTACCCAATATACAAACCAAATGCCTTTATAATGACTTTAGACGCTATGGCGATGGCCCTTGATACTGCTTGCAATCCCTCTCTCCCTCCCTTTGTGCTGCTGGACACCCATCTTTGGCTCCCTCTGGCTACATCAGCTGTGCTCCCTCTTGTGGCCGACTGCTGTGCTGTCGCTATTCTGCCTGTTGTCTCGTTCCCTCTCTGGACCACCGTTTCTCCTCTCAGCACGCCCCTCACCGTCTTCTCCAACCCCGCCTGAGCTCTCTGATCCTCCCTGGCTCCCCTCTGGTCCTCATGGCTCCCTCTGATCTCGATTCTTCCTTCCGTAGACAAAGCTAACAACTAAGTCCTTTTCTTGATGAAATAAACTCAGTCCATTCCTCCAAATGAAAAACAAAAATAATCGATCCTCCTGTGGCTCAAAGCCATGCCTCAGCAGTTGCGCAAGTAGTATGACTCAGTCCAAGGGCGTTTACTATTTCGCCCGTCCACAAAACAGAAAGAAAGATCAACTAGGTAACGTCAACTAATGCTGCTACTTTTTTTTTTTTTTAACACATCTGCCGTTGAAATTTGCAGCTCATCTCTATTTTCGCCTCGCCTGCCAAACAACCTCTTAAATTAAATTAAAAACATGCCTAGTTGACTTGAAAATAACTGCACAAAGAAAAACAGCCCATGTCAGGCTTTCAAAAAAAATTAAAAACTTCGCTTTTAACCATGTCGACGTTTGCCAACTTTGTTCAAAGGACAGGAAAAAAAGATGCATACAGCATCTTCAACGACGCTAACTGGCAACATATTTAAAATGCTAATTGTCATGTTACATCTGCGTTCAATGATGCCACCTAAGCAAAACTGAAGTGAAACATCTACTCAAAACGCCGCTGAAGCAACATAAGGCTAAATCAGTTAATGTAGTAAGATGTTTACACTTTAAAATCCTTGTGATGAAACTATAACAGCCTACATCATAATGCATTATGGCACGTAAATAAAATGCCAGGTATAAAAAGAACGAGGCAGTTTCACTAGCTGCGCCAGGTAATGAATCAAAACGAAACGTAAATAAAATGCCTGCCATAAAACTCTTCTGACAAAGCATTAATAGCCTACAAAAAAAATAATAAAATCGGTAAAACGATAAATGGCTGCTTTGATGGTTTTGATGAAGCAGTGCTAACAGCCTACATAAAAGTTCCCAACTTCAGAAGGCTATCCTGATAGTGTTACAGAACGCATGTCCTAAAATTACTGGCTAGGATTTCAACAGCCTACTTTTGATAGATTGCCAAAAATCATACGTAATACATCTATCAGTGAACAGACGTCGGGTAACGTAGCTAACGTTACTATGCCTTCTATCGTAACACTCTTAAGGGTTACAGACCAACCAAATTAAAGCTATCAGCTTTTCTTCTTTCTTAAAGTAAAAAGAAAAGGTGTGTTCTTGGCAAAATTACTGTCAAATCAATACATGCCAACAGACCACTTTCTACCCTCAACAAACCAGCTGAGGCTACTGAACCGGCCCGCCCCTAACCACACCTTGGATGGCCGCCATCTTTCTTCGCGGATTGCCAGCTGCGCCATTTTGTCTGTCAGACTATCTACGCATTTAGGCCTGGTGTTTTTCTTGGCTTCTGTTCTAGGCTTTTCCATTTCAGGTAACATCCGACATAACGTCGCGTTTTATATAATACCCTCCTACTATAGTAAATAGGACCTTAATCCTAATCATAACGAAGATAAAAGGTTCTGCCTTAAACAAAAACGAGAGTAGAATGTTGTCGAGTGTATAACAAAACAAGAAATTCCTAAACAAGCCAACTTAAGTTTGTAAATGTTAGAAAATGAAAGATTTAAGAAAAAAAAAAAAGAACACGTCTTCTGAGTGGCAGTTTAAAATCGTTTCACTCGTTCCTGTATGTAACTAATGTCAGATCACAAAAAAAAACACTTTCTCCCTTTCCTTACACAAAACAAATAAACGTTGAAGTCTAACGTATAAATTGCCAAAAAAATCCGTACCTTACGAGCAGAACTAAAACCGACAACAAAGTAAAAGTCGACACACCAACAACCTTCAGAATAACAAACACCCTCCAACCCTACCACAAGCGTCGCCCGAGAGTGGAAGAAGAAGCGAAACGTTGCCTGTTTTATAGCGGTGCTCTGCGCCATACGTCACAGAAATTATTACGCCCTGTTGCAAAAACTAGATCCACTGAGTCACTCGTTCAGTCTTTAAAATTGCTAACGTTTTATCAAACTGTATCATGTACGTTTAAATACACACCGATAAAACATTGTATGGGTTTAGTAATCACTATCAGCAAATAAAAACTCATTTGAAACAAACCAAAGACGTGGTAAGTCAAATGATACAGTTCTGGACGCTGAGCAGTTGGACGCGGACAGTAGGAACAACAGTTTTTAGCCAAACAACAAACCAAGAAAGGCTATCGTGTATATTTATATTTGTTATTATTTACCAAATATGGACTCTTTTAAGAGCAAGCAGCAAAGATGGGAGTGTTGCTGACAAAGTAACAGAGTTAACAACTCTATGACTAATCTGCCCATCCCCCACTTACCCACCCCCACGCGCTCGGAGGACTTTTCAAACAAAAACAGTTACGTCAGAGGCGCAGTGCGGATGGATATGTTTTAGAGGTAAGGATGACTTGTTCAGTCCGGTTTAAACCGGTTTTTAGTGTCCGGGTCTACTTTATTTTTTACTGCAGTGCCTGAGTGCGCATGTGCGGGCGTTCAACCATCTGAACAAAAACATTCTTTTTTTCTGGTTGAGTTTGGAAATTACCGGAATGTTCCAGAAACCACAAACTTCGATATATAACGAGTTCAGCTCTTATTTGTTTTGTGTCGTAACCCTTGTTATTTGTTGTCAAGTTGCCTGTGTTCGTTTAATCAGTGCCTAAACACATACATAAAACCACGCCTGCCAGTATTTCAGTCGTTCGCAGGAAACTGTATTCATTCATTCATGAGTTTCATTTTCTGAGGGTGTGTACATGAAACATGTGCTTTGCCAAACACTCAGCACACGTGTCATACGTGTGTAGCCTTAGGTACTCGGGCACGTAACGACACACGTATAACACGTCGACCCCGTCTTTGTCTTGTCGAGGGGCGCATTCCTCGCTCAATGACTGCCAAGGAGGACTTCTTCCGTGGGGGCTGGGTTGTGAAAACAAAGAGGGCTGCAGTGTGAGGCACAAACAAACTGCATATGGGTCTGAAAAAGCAGTACATGCACTACTACGCGGTTCCCTAAATTTTATAGACAATTCTGGTTCCACATTAAGGATAAGGATTTTTGTTGTTGTGAACTGCTGCTAAATTTGCTTCTGGATTAATAAAATATCTATCTGTCTGTCTGTCTATCTATCTATCTATCTATCTATCTATCTATCTAGCTATCTACATAGTGGTGCAGCAGTATAAAGGTCAGAGCATTACAAAAGGTAAGGTGTTTGGAAAAGGTTGGGTATCATCTGCTTTGATAAACTAACAGATTTTGTCCTCAGATAGTTACGTAATCATCAGGGGAATTCCACCAGTTTTCTGAAACTTCTGAATAATTCAGTCCTTGGGAAGTAACCTGAGTCATACAGAGTGGTTTGTTGTGAAATGGTTTGTTGTACAGAAACCTACAGACTCAGACTTCTTTACAGTGGTGGTGATGGAAACCATGTCTTCAACACAAATATAGTCATTTTATTTACCATGTAAAACCCCCAGTGAACCTGTGTTGATAATGGACTATTTTGCCGTACAGCGGCCTGCTTGTACCCATCTACCACAAAAGGATTAAAAATTCAGTTTAAGCAAAACTTTATCACAAACTATTATAAATCAACATGTCAGACACCAATCTGTGTTTCCACAACCATGTTATAACTTTCTGTGAAGGATATTTCAGAGGGATTAAACTCCTCAGACTCCATCAGACACCACAGTTATGACTCAGCAGGTTTATCTAGAACTGTGCATTTCACACCAAACCACTCTAAATGGATTTGCATTTACATATAAAAAGTTTAATCATGTTGACATCCTCAAAGGGAGAACTCTGATTCAAGACAGCTTTAGCTTAGACCAACTCTAAACTGGTTTATACTAGTCAGGTGCTGGTTTAGCTGGTAACCCAACATGTCAGTGTCCAGTGTCCAAAACACAATGTCACATGTTGGTTCTAGTGGTGATCAGTCTAACTGCTTCCATTCAAGCCTGGCATTCAAGGAATCAAAACATGCTGGTTTTGCTGGTAGGCAGCTAAACCAGTGTAGGGTGGATGTTCTGGCTGGGTTGGGAAGGAGGAGAACCCTTTTTACTATGACTTAGCTTTCTTGCTTTTGGATATTATAGTGCACTGATTTAACTGAGTGCCTAAAATCTTGTACTAGGTTAGATGCAGAGCTTTGTTTATGGTTACTGCCAGAACAACTTGTTCTTACAGTAACCACTTACACTGAAATAAAGATATGAATAACAAAACAGAACTTTTTGGGCCAAAAACACCTTGGGCCTGATTCAACAACCAAGATTGTCCTTGGGACAGGTCTTAGTAGAGAAGTCTCATGTCAGATTCAGTTTGTGTTCCTAAACCACAGAAAGGTATGTGTGACTGTCGCAAAACAAGCCCCAGCATGGTTGGTGAATGCAAGGATCTTCATAAAACTGCAGGGTTTTAAGAAATAAATCTTTGTAAGAATATTTCTGAAATAAGATCCATTGACTGTCTCCTAAAACTTAACATTGCAAGCTGTAACTCTTAGAAAAATACAACAGTGTACAACAGTAACATCTGGTGACTTTGTAATGGCATTAACTTGGGCCTGTTTGCTTGGGTGGTACTAATGTGGTACTAATGTGCTAGAACAGGAACAGGGCCAGACAGTTGGTGAGTTTTTTGCTCAGACCTACTTGATTCAACTCATTAGTTGATTGCTAGGTTCGACTGGTCTCTCTGAGTAGGAAAATCAACAAACCATGCAGGAATCCAGCCCTAAATTCCCCACGCCTGTTCTGGAAATCTCCATGCACAACATGTGCATCTATTTATCCACAAGAGGGCGCAAAGAGAACAGTCCTGATAAAAGATCTTAGTTAATTGTGTTGTGATATTATTATGTGATCTCAAAATTTTGTCAAACTGATTTTGTAAGACTCGTGGGTTCTACAGTGCACTTATTAAGATGTTATCATCAAGCCTTTAATTTGGCATTTGGAAGAGATCTTGTAAAATAAAGAAATGTGATAATAGACAAGAGCCTGGAGTGTGTGAATAAATGCCAATGGAAAGTAGAATGTAGATTTAAACTTCTCTACCATCATCTTGTTGTTTATCTTTTAAATACATCACTTTGTGTCTACAAAAGTTTGCATTCCCAATGAATCGCTTTAATTACCAGACTAAATGTGCTGTAGTCTAACTATGTTCTTAGCATTGTATGTAGGCTACAAAAGAGAAACATTAGCATAGCACTGAATGTACCCATTATGTAACAGGATATTGAATAGAACGTGTGAATTGAGTGAAACTGCAGGGGTCAATTAGATTATTCTAAACCCCCACTAAGAGAGAAAAAGTCACAGAGATCTGTGGCTCTGTTGGAAATTGAACAACATGCACAACATTTTGTACACATTTAACAGCACAGGTGATTTATTATTGGTGTGACACAGTGAGATAGGCCTGTTATACAACACAACATCATAATACATCCGTTTTTACAATAACACAATCCACATTTTACAAATAAAATATAAGGAGATTTAAATTAATAAATCACCAATGACCATCTGGATGATCAAGAGGAGGCATGGGTGAAAAAAATTAGGAGAACTTCACATATTTTTTCAAACTGGTAAATAATTTAGAATGTTTCATTCTGGGAATTGGACAGCATATCCATAACCATTTCACACTAGGTTTTGTCAGTCCAATAAAAAAAAATAAGTCTAAATTGCTATAAGCAAATTAATTAGGTTTATTCAACCTAAAAAGTTTAATCTCAGGGAGCTTTTTAACTCAGTTTACAGATTAAACCCTTCTTCACCGAAATAGAACCTTTCACATCAAACTGCTCTGAATGAGGAAATAAAATAAGTAGAACAGTAGAGTTAACATCACAGGCTGTCAAACATGCTCTATAGTTTTTGTCTCTCACACACGATCGATGTTGTCCCTTTTGCTGCAAGGGCAATTGTCTCACACCATCATTCAGCTCAATGTGGAATCATTACATCAGAGTCTCCTAGCTACTGGGTGTTGGGAGTGTTAAAAGGGCATTGAGCATTTCTCAGTTCTACAGCGCGTACTCCGTGCGCCGGATTTGGGATGCTTTGAAGAATGTAGTTCTGATTATTGAAACTTTAACTGGTGAAATAAGTTTTTGTTCAAAACTGGACCAGTATTATCTCAGTCTGATGGTTACCTATGATGTCACCTATGAGCTGTGACTGAACTGGTAGAGCGATTCTAAAGAAGAGAGAGAGAATGGAAAAGTATTTCACTCCAGTGTGCGGATCATCAGAAGATGAACTTAAACTCCACAAACATCAGCGTCTCGTTTCCCATCACCAGGTACAGCATCACCATCCCAAGCTATACCAGGGCCGTGGACTAAAACGGTATGTGATAAGCCTTTTCTTTCTCTAAACACCAAATCTGAGTTTCACAAAAAATATTTTATATGTTTGATCTTTTCTACATTAGCCTGAACCGTAGGCTTATCATTCAGTTATGGACATTAAACCTATAATTCAGCTACTACTAAGGTTCAGTAACTACTATGAATCAAGTTATAAGAGAAGGGAACGTAAGTGTGTACCCACATGCAGTCCCTTGGAGTTCAAAGTTCATAGTATATTCATATAAATACAAATGGATGTTTATGGTAAAACATGAAAGTGAGTCACATAGCACTGAAATTTATTCCAAAAGGTTTCACCACTGCTACACATTGTTTTCAGTTTGGCCTTCTGCCCCTTTTGCCAGCTCTGCAACAGTCCACATACCATTTAGCATATATTCACAAACACTTGTTCTCTAATCAGGCCTTCTGATGAAAATAAAAGACATAGTGACATCCATGACATTCGTCATCATCAAAATCACCCCCATCATCACCATCATCACCATTCCGTCATGAGCACCATTCCCCAACGCAGCCAATACAACACCTTTTCCAGGGCCTCCACATCCAGCCTCTCTTCCTCTTCCTCTTCTTCTTCCTCACCATGGACTTCAGAGCCCAGTCTGGATAACGAGAGATATCTCCTGCACAACAAACCCCAGCATTCTCTGTCCTGCTCCAATATTCCAGAAGCCAGGCACAAATTTCAAGATGAGGAATCAGAAGATTTGGACTTTGATCAGAGTGACTCGGCAGTTTTACTACATCGTCGGCACCAGCATCAGCAGCATTTTGGTCATTCCGATCACCCGCAGCAGGGCTCAGAACGAGGGCAGAGGACATCCCAACTCTGCAGGGGCCAGAGCAGGAGTGAAGAGGGGCTGCTGCAGAACCCTGAGGCAGATGAGAAACCCCACCCAATGGAGCCAGGCCCACTGTACAAGACTGCCAGCCTGGGACAAGGCCTTGCCTTCAACGAAAGTGCTGCAAGAGTAGTAACGAGAGGGATGCTAGGACCTAAGAGGGCTGTATCGACCATCCAGCTGCCAAGCAAAGGCATCCTGAAGAACAAAGATGAAGGGCAGATGCAGGGAAATGTCCGTAAATCTAAGTCTATGGAGGTACTGTCCACTAGAGTACAGGTCACTGCTCCACGCAAGCAGAGTACAGTGCAGACAGTAAGAGCAGAATTGCTAAATAAGAAGCTCGAATTCTCTGCCTTTCTGGACGAAATCACCAGGCAGGTCATCAGCCCCTCCAGGCTTAGCTCTTTTGGAATCACCGCCACCACCACCACTAAACCAGTGTCTCCCAAATTGCTCCATGAAGAAAGCAGGATACCCACAAAAAAGCTGGCACAGGAATGCATTCAGCGACCAACCACCACACAGCAGAGTTCAAAACCTGCCAGATTGGAGGGTGCAAAACTGGGGACGGACTCGCCATCTCACTCACGCAGGAGATCCCATCCCAACAAACAGGACCTTAACCACCAGACTGTGAGTCCCTCCAGCCCTCCACAGCAGCACCAGCAACAGCACAGCCATGAGAGGAGGACCTGCACTACTAAGAGGTAAATGTTTACATTTACATTTAAGGTATTAAGCAGACGCTCTTATCCAGAGCGACTTACAACCGTGCTTAGTGTTCCGTTGGATAATATTCCGGCTAGTACAGGAAGTTTATAGCCTAAAACTCACCACGAGCTCAGACACTGCCCGAACAGGGGGCCAGTGCTGGTACCTAGAGATTAATACACAGATATAGAGCAAGTAAACCATTACCTGGCAACCCCAGCCCAGTGCTCATTCCTATAGAGGAGAAAAGGTTGTTGACTTTGATCATGTAATGCTTACAGAATATTAAATAATCTTTATTAGACACATTGAAAGATTAGTTATTAGCATTTTAACCAAAACTGTTCTGCACATTTATTAATGAAGGCAACTTGACTATCTATGAATGGTGCAAAACAAATGATAATGAAATTAATATTATTACTGTTTCTAATAAGAATAAATGTTGTATTTACTGTAAATAGAAATTACATAGAGAGCATGAATACACAGATCAGTTAGAACATTAAAACTACTGCCCTTGTTTCCTCACTCATTCTCTGTCATATCAGCTCCAATTACCATATAGATGCACTTTGTTCTCCTATCATTACAGACTGTACTATCTGTTTCTCTGTATCCTTTTCAACTTCCTTTCACCCTGTTCCTCGAAGGTCAGGACCACCACAAGCCCACCACAGAGCAGGTATTATTAGGGTGGTGGATCATTCTCAGTACTACAGTGACACTGACATGGTGGTGGAGTATTATGTGTATTATGAGTATGGTGAGTATCGCTACTGTGACTGGATCAGACACAGCTGAGAACATATCCAGCTAATAGTATCATATGAGGAGTGTTTTGTGGCCACTAATAAGGGTTGGAGGGTGACTATAACAATCTGTGCAGCAGCAGATGAGCTATTGTCTCTGACTAACATTTACAAGGTGGACCAGCGAGGTAGGAAGGTCTATAGTGGACAGTGAGTGGACACAGGGTTTAAACACTCCAGCAGCACTGCTGTGTCTGATCCACTCACAACTCGACACAGTGTCACTGCAGAGCTGAAAACGATCCACTATCCAAATAATGCATGCTCTGAGGTGGTCCTGAACATTGAGGAACAAGGCTAACAAAGTATAGAGAAAAACAGATGGACTACAGTCTGTAATTGCAGAACTACAAAGTGCTCCTATGTGGCAAATGGATCTGATAAAATGGATAATGAGTTTTAACCTTATGGATGATTTGTGTATTTATGGGGTTAAGGCTATTTATTATTATATTATATACAACGGAACATATCACATAATAGACCTGATAAGTGTCTCTAGAATGGAGCATTCCACATTGAGGCTTTTGTAATATCAGTAGTGGTGATACATGCAAAGGACAACATCATAACTATTAACAAGCTATACATTGTGCAGCCCGACTGAGAGGCATGGAAGCACATCATCACACAAGCAGCAGCATAGGAAATACAGCCAGCTCCTCACAGACGGCACCAGCACCAGCCCTGAGCCCATCGTGCAGGAAAAGCACCATCCCGCCAAGCACAGAGGGCCTTACCATGGGGGTCGTGGCCCGGGTAAAGAGTTTCATACTGGCCATGAGCACAAGGGCTCTCCACCTCCCACCAGACTCTCTGGCCTGGAGTCTGAGTCACCTTCAAGTAAGTCCTCAACAGCCACCAGCCTCAGCTCAGAGAAGGGCCACAAGAACAAACACACGGGACACAGAAGGAACTCCAAAAACTCCCAGAGGGTGAGCACTTTCCTCTGCAAATAGTATATAGCATTATGCAAATTTTAGAAACCAGCCATTTCTGGTCAAAACATCAATTGTTATACATATTTCAGGGGATTATATATTTCTAGAAGATTTAGGAAAAATATGAATGTGGGCGAATGAGTTGTTTTCTGTACTTGTATGACACAACTAAAATTGAACAGCATCGTAACCCCCATCCTGCTCCTATCGGTTCATTAGCCTGGTGAAACCGGATGTGTCCGAATCAATGATCTTTCCTGATGCGCATGACTTCGGAAATCAATGTTCTGTTTATCTTTCCCTCCCCTCCTGCCCCCCACGCTCCTGCCCCCAGGATCCAGTGAGCACAGAGGACAGAGCTGAGTGAGTGTTTTCCCTCTGCTGTGTTATTTCACATTATTGATTCTGCCTATTCCAGAGTATTCCTATGTTTTGTGCTGCCTGCTACTCTATACTCTGCCAACCAATCTGAAAAACTGACTCTCCTTTGCTGGTCTTCGTGGGGCCAAAGAAGACCTAGAACAGTTTTGCAATGCAGTCAGTTGCAAGATAAGGAAATGGAAACTATTTTTGTCCTGTAAAACCAAGCAACGTAATTTCCCTGCCTTTTATAGAAGCGAACAGTGTCCGGCCTACCGTCCCTAACTAAAAACTTCAATTCCCGTGATGCCTTGCAGAGTGTTGGAGCAGTACAATAAGGAGTTGCATGAGAATCTGCTGCAGACAGTGGCGTGCATTGAGAACATGGAGGGAGAACTGCAGTGCACCAAAGCAGAGCTAAGCAGCTTTAAAGAGAAATACAAAAGGTGAAACTGGATGGTCAGAAGATTTCATCACTATCTCTCTCTCTCTCTCTCTCTCTCTCTCTCTCTCTCTCTCTCTCTCTCTATGTATGTATATATATATATATATATATATATATATATATATATATATATATAGGTTATACACAATACTAAATAATATGTTACATGAAAATATTAATAAAGAGGCTAAGACAATGTTGTTCTTTAAATGGAAGGTTCTTTAAGATTAGACATATTTTCATGGTAGGCTATATGAAGCTCAGTATAGCCCTAGATTTATAGCCTTTAGATATAGCTGCTCAAATCTGTCTCATTCTCTTTTAGGCTTCAGGAGAGCTACACTAGCTGCCAGCAGGCCAACAGTGTCCTAGAACAAAAGCTTCAGTCTGTGGTGAGACACACATACACAGTCATCCCCTAGAACGCAGAAAGAGCAGTAATGCACCCAGAGTGGATATAAATATGTAAAACAATGAATGAATAGAACAAGCTCAGTTCTTTACATTTATATATACAGGGGGGGAATAAGTATTTGATACACTGCCGATTTTGCAAGTTTTCCCACATACAGAGAATGGAGAGGTCTGTAATTTTTATCAAATATAAAAATCCAGAAAATCATATTATATGATTTTTAAATAATAAATGTGCATTTTTTTTGCATGAAGTAAGTATTTGATACAATAGAAAAACAGAACTTATTATTTGGTACAGATACCTTTGTTTGCATTTACAGAGATCAGAAGTTTCCTGTAGTTCATTACCAAGTTTGCACACACTGCAGCAGAGATTCTGGCCCACTCCTCCATCCGGATCTTCTCCAGATCTTTCAGGTTTCGGGACTGTCGATGGTCAACACTGAGTTTCAGCTCCCTTCAAAGATTTTCTATTGTGTTCAGGTCTGGACCTTGAAATGGTCCCTCTCAGTTATTACTCGCTGTACCCCAGTGCAGGACCATGAAATGCTTCTTACGGAGCCACTCCTTATTCGCCCTGGCTATGCGTTTCGGGTCATTGTCTTGCTGGAAGACCCAGCCACGCCCCATCTTCAACGCCCTTACTGAGGGAAGGAGGTTGTTGGCCAAAATCTTGCGATACATGACCGTATCCATCCTCCCTTCAATATGGTGCAGTCGATCTGTCCCCTTTGCAGAAGAACCACCCCCAAAGTATGATGTTTCCACCCCATGCGTCAAGGTTGGGATGGTGTTCTTAGGCTTGAACTAATTCGTCTTCTTCCTCCAAACACTGTGGGTGGAGTTTGACCACATGACCTTCTCCCATGTCTCCTCTGGATCATCCAGAAGGTCATTGGGGAACTTTAAACGGGTTCTAATGGTCCTCTTTGACACTGTGGTCCCAGCTCTCCTCAGGTCATTGACCAGGTCCTCCCATGTAATCCTGGGCTGATTCCTTACCTTTCTCAGAATCATCCTTCCCCAACGAGATGAGATCTTGCATGGAGCCCCAGACCAAGGAAGATTGACAGTTATCTTCTGTTTTTTTCATTTTCCAATAATTACGCTAACAGTTGTTGCCTTCTCACCAAGCTGCTTGCCTATTGTCCTGTAGCCCATCCCAGCCCTGTGCAGGTCTACCATTTTGTCCCTGGTGTGCTTAGATAGCTCTTTGTTCTTGCCACGGTGGAGAGGCTGATTTGGTGGAAGAGTGTGATTGATTGATTCTTTGGACAGGTGTCTTTTATACAGGTAACAAATTCAAACAGGTGCTATTTAATGCACGTAATGAGTGCAGAATAGGAGGGCTTCAACAGGTCTGTGAAAGCCAGAATTCTTGCTGGTTTGTAGGTGATCAAATACTGCTTATTTCATGCAATAAAATGCACATTAATTATTTAAAAATCATACAGTGTGATTTTCTGGATGTATTATATAAATATATATATTTTTAAATATAAAAAACAAACATTTATATTGCATCACAAATGGTGTGCTTGTATACAGCTGCTTGATTGGACGTACAGTTTTTGTGCAATTATTGTTAACTGATTAACATTATGAGATGCACAGCAACCAAATGATTGTTGATGTAAGACACTGAATATAAGTAACCGATTGTGTCACGCCTATAATCAAGCTACAGATGTTTCAACACCCAAACCATGGGGCTCTATAGCACTGGCTAAATGTTTAAACTCTACAAGCATCTACCCCTCCGCCTCCTTAACATGTCTTAACAAACCTCTTATCCACTAGGCCTTAACATTTTCCCTTTGGGGAAATCTCTGGCACCATTTAAAGGCTATTCCATTCCTTTATTAGCTCAAGTGAAGGTTTTTTTGTTGTTGGGCTTTCAAAGGCACAAGCGATCGGGTGAACCCCAGTGTCAACATCAGCTGCAGAACTTAACTTTTCCAAATATGCTCCCATACCTAACAGTGAATGGAAATTAGTGACCACCAGTTAGCATGATGCAAAATCGTGACTATTCCCTTTCATTTATTTCTGACTGAGGTATTTCTTTAACAGCTACTCTCGCGCTACTCTCAGTCAGGCACAGGCTGGAGAAATGGCCTGTTAAACACTAAGCCTCGTGCAGAATTTGGGCTGGGCTTTTAGTTAGCAATCTACTCCACACTCCTTTATACAGACTTCATGTAAACCTTTCGCATGCTTAACAAACACAACAAGAAAGCAATTTACCACACCACACCTCTACACCAAGTCTATACCAGTTTATGAACAGACTAATCAACATTTCGCGTCAGTAAGCATATATTGGCCCGTTGCCCAGATAAGGTCTCCTGCTGGAACACCCTTAGACCACCCACATTATTGCACTTTACAAGGTGTAATTATTCGTTGATCTCCTCAAACAGATTTTAAATGCACATAGCATCATGTTTTATATACAAAATAAAGATAAATATTACAAACAAGTGATAGAAAAAAGACTATGCCTGATATATAGTGGCACGGTGGCGCCATGGGTAGCAAGAATGACCTGGGTTTGATTCCCACCCAGGGCATCTAGGGTCTCTTTGCTGTGGAGTTTGCATGTTCTCCTCGTATCTACATGGATTTTCTCTGGGTGCTCCAGTTTTTTCCCCAAATACATGCTGCCAGGTTAATTGGAGATGCTAAATTGCCCCCTAGGTGTGAGTATTTGAGTGAATGTATATGTCTGTGTACATGCTGACCTGTCCAGGGTGCGATAGGCTCCAGCACCTGGACCCAGAGGGATACAGTGGTGTAGAAGATTGAGTGAGAGATGGTATAAATTATTAAATTATAATAATATACAACAATAAATAATAATATAAGGTGTTAAACAGCAGCATGGCTACTTCAGTGATAACAACCAGTCCAGTTAAACAGTCCTGATATCTTTCATGTGTGTTCTAGCTTCTCAGTACCTTGACGTCCTGCATTCCTGTCAAATTTTGCCTAATAATGACACTGTTAATTGTAACATTGTTAATTAACTGTATAATTTTCAGTGACTCTGTTTTATATATATATATAGTGCCTTTTATATATATGGTGCCTGCAATGTATGTCTGGATTGTTGCAGGAGTACATAACCATGTACACTACACATAACACTGCTGAGCGGTTTGCTTTCATCTTTAGGTGGACAGCATGAACTCAGAGAGGAAATACCACTTGCACAGGATCATGGAACTGAGTAAGCAACTGGACGCAGCTAAAAATACCATCATCTCGCTGGAGAACATCAATGTGAGCACAGAAGCTGAACAGATTAATACTGCTTTATTGATCTATAAACCAATGATGACAAAGCTGCGGTGGCTAAGATCCTGTCTTGCTTGTGCTTCATGACTGAGTTCAAAATTGATTTCAAAATTCAATCTTTTTTCACTTTTAGGTTCCCTCCTTGATCAAGGAGCTTCTAAACAAGCATTTTAATTCTCAAGAGGCTGTGAGGAACTTCTTACTCTCCTCCAACTCACCTGGTCTGTCTGATGACAGCCAATCAGGCAGAGCTTTTGGACATAGGGACAACCAATCGCCTGCTGGGATAGAAGTAGAGAACACATCTGATTGGTTACTCACTGGACAGAAAGGGCTAAGTGACAGACAACAGCATGTTACAGCATTTTTGCCATGGAGCGAACACCAAGACCCCTGGACAGGGAAGGAGAAGACTGTACTACTGAACCAGGGGACTGAACCAGGAGATGTAAACCTTCCTTTTACGGTTACTGATATTAGTCAAACCATCTATAGAAAGAGGGCAGATGAGAGGGCCACAGGGCATGACCCCATGTTCACAGTGCATCACTTAGGCTCTGAGACAGAAATACACTCTGTCGGCATGTGGAAGGCTAGTGATGTTCCAGCTAATCCCTATAGCCTGGAGGAGATAGGCTCAATCAGTGCAGCAGGAGTGCAGGGAACGGAGAGGAGTACAGATAATGCACAAAACAACACAAATAAGGTCAACTACATTTCAGCTCAGAAGATGCTGGATCATTTTATGAGCCAGATTCCTTCTCCAGCTGAGGAAGGTCCATTAGAGAGAGATCACTTAGGCAGGGACTGGGCCAGAAGGCCCGCAGAAGGCCTTTAGGCCGCTTTAAAGGATTAGCTTATCCAAATATGCTAACACACCTGACAATGAATGGAAACTAGTGACCACCAGTTAGCATACAAATGTCATCGTGTAAATTCGTGACTATTCACTTTCATTTATTTCTGACTAAGGTATTTCTATAACAGCCTTAAGCTGACCACTCCTATAACACTAAGCGCTACTTTCAGTCAGGCACAGGCTAGAGAAGACAGATTCTCTGTAACACTTGGTTGACACACCTGATAAACAAAGTTAGGTGGGAAGCCCACAAGAAGAAAGAGAGTACAGAAACTTACCTGCCAGAAATTTCCTATTAGTTTTGTGGATATACATTTACTTCTGTCCAGGCATTTTTTGTGGAGAACCCTAAAACACTTTCAAACCAGTTCAAAACTGAACATGGGCCATGTGGACATTTTAAGCTCACTATGTATTACTGGTGGTAGGTCTTGCTGGGTTATTTTCATCCCTCCCTTCCTGTTTTCATTTTCTATTTAAAGTAAACCTGTGGTTATGTTGCTTTCCTCTGTTGATATTCCATCTAGTTTCCTTCACTCTGCTAAACCAAGAGTGCTAGAATATGCTATACATAACCAGCATTTCAGTCAGTTTTTTTCTCTGTTTAATGTTTGTATATGTACAATAGCATGCAGCGGTCACAGATCAGTCTTCCAATTTTTCATTTGTAGTTAAAACAGTCATTAAACACGCTATTCATTTTTCAGGCGGTTCGTTAAAAGCTTTTACTTATATGAAGATATAAGATTGAAATTAGGCCCCATTCATGCTTAAGACATTAACAAGAGAATGAAAGCTACAAAAAAGATTATATGCACGTGAAACAAAGAAGCTGCTGATGTGCTCAGAGTTATGGACTGACCAACCTAGAGTTCAGAAGTCAACACCACTGAATGTATTTTGTGTTACTTGGATTGTGATAAGCAGAAAATGCAACCAACCCATAAAATTGAACTTGTGGAAAAACATCCCTGCAGATTTCTTTGAAAAGGCGAGAATGGGAGATACAAAAAGGCCAAAAGTGGACACACCAAATACTGAACATACTTCTATTGTGATTAGTTGTTGAAGCTTCTGTGTAATTTTCTGTGGAATATGTGCTTCTGCTTTTTTCCAGATGCTAAAAAGGGATAAAACAGCTGTTGGGGATGAAAGTTGAATGAATTAAATAATGAAGAATGGCCTCATTTTTTTTATTGTCACTGTCCAGAGAAAAACATGTATGTCCATTTTTGAATTTTCCACAAATATCATGCATCAGTTGAACACTGCAGAACCAACAGATATGCCCCCCACCCAAAAAGTCTGGTTTAATTGACTTCCATTACACTTAACTTACCATTAAGGAAATACTTGTCTTTCTTTGGACAGTGACTATATGGTAGAACGAGAATGCTACTGTACATAGTGTTAAGACTATTATTACTGTTGATGATGGTTTAGGCAGTTAATTTGAATAATCAGTAGAAACTGTAAATGCTTTGTTAAGTTTTGTTGTGCTTGTATCAGTTGGCCATGGTGACATGGTGATTATAATTCCGCCATTTTGGCACTTCCTCTCACGCTCAGTTCAGACTGCAATAGATCAATAAACTCTGTACAGAAAATGGGATGTTTTGTGACTCCTGTACTGATTCATACTAAGTGACCTCAAGCATCATGCAACATTCCTTCCCCTCCCAATACACCTGTATTCTTTCCTCCCCTCACTCCTACGTCTCTTCCACTTATATTATGTTGATACCTGAGACCCCCTCCCTCCCTCTCTTTGGCTTTGCTGTCCAAGGGCAGGTGTGCTTAAAGGACATTGGCCTGAATTCCTATTGGCTGGAGTTAGTTTAATAGGATCGGACTTGAGGAGAAGGGATTATGGCATCCAAGACATAATAATGCCCCATATAATATTTCTGAGCCCTCGCCAAAATGGCTGCGGAACTGTAGGAGGCATACTGTAGGCTCTGGGTCCCAAACGAAAGACACCAAACAATCTTTGAAGGTAATCTGTAATTTTGACTTCTTCGTTAACTTAAACGGAATGTGAAGCTTCTGATTCATTTTTAATATAGTACTGGACGTTTTACAGTCTTCTGTATATTAATCACTGGTGTTCTGGACTTATTGTATTTTTAGACCTATTATTCAGTAAATATGGTTTATTTGGTCATTAATAATATGTAAGGTATTCACATATGAGAGTGGAGGACTAAAGAATGGGCCCTCATGCGGAGCCTTAGGGTTTAATGGGTTAATGTTGTTCTATATCCGCTTTTCCTGGTGAATTTACAGTTTAAATAGCATATTTTAAATGGTTTTCTCTTTTCTTCACCTCTGTTAACTCAATTGGTCGCTAGGGCGAACATGTTTACTTCCCAAAGCCCCAAATCCCTGCATCTTTTCTCTCGTCCTCGTTAAAGTAGGCTAGTTATTTATAGTTTATCAATATTAGTTGGATTATAATAAGCATGGGGATTATTATGTCATAGCCTTGTTTTAAATAAACTTTAATTATTTATTTTTTTATTTTACCTGTGGCTAATCCTCTCACTTTCTCCAGCTCATCCTTTAATTCCTCCTTCCCTCACCTTATTCTCTTATTCTAGCATGACAGTCTTGAAGTTAAAGTTCTCCTTCCAGAGGAGAGTGCGTTTGGCCCAGGGCCTCTGGCTTCTGTCATGGGTGGCCATGGTCTCTGGAGCCCTCACTGTTGCAACAGGGGTCTTCCTCAAGACTGAACTGATCCGCAGGGCGGAGGTAATAAGCCCTAATTACTTCTAATGCCAGCTCAACATGCAGTTCATTACAATGTTCATACACCAGCTCAGGCGCATTTTGTCAGAGTTAATTCATAGTTTTTGCAAGATTTTGGATTTGTAATGCCAGTATGCAGGAATGATAATGTCATGACCTATAACAATTATTTATACAGTTAATTTATTTATGGGCTCAACACAAACGCATCATCTTTCCTGAACGTTTTTATACTGAACATATTCTGGGTTTTTTATTTGTTGCTGACTATAATCACCTCGAATAGTCTTTTGTATTCCAGCTCTACAAAATGATATTTCTTCTCATGGATAACCAGTGTAGTACAATGTACTATGTTAACACTGTAAAATATAAAGAACATGTGGTTCATATACAAACTAGGTAGGAAAATACTCCATAATAGTAAAAAATTTAATTAAAATAATAATACGTTTATACAATTTTCATACAGTTGGCAGCTCAACATGCTCAAATTTTGAATTCATTGTTTCTGTGATGTCACAAAAACCAACACATCTACAAAAATCCTCCTACAGCCTACAGTGGTTTAGATCCACCCATCCAAGCTGAAGTTATAAGGAGTGTTTGAGCCTGGATGCTTTTTGAATGAGGCGGAAGACAGGCCTGCCAATCAGAACAGAGTTTACATTTACATATATCAATGTTACAAGTGCAATTACAGAAACAGCTTTAAAGAGCCTAAAAATGAAATTTAAAGGGATAAAAAAAAGTTAGAAATTACTTGTTTTGGTACACAGGACCACATAAATGGAAATAACAAATATGTGGGACAGAATTATTACATTGTCCAAAACAATATAAAGATAGCAGGTTTGAAAGAAGCCATCCATGTATGGCTCCCCAACAGCAGTTGTAGCTAGATATGACTGGGCTAGATATTTTCCAATTTGTACATTTGAACACTGAAGCTTAATAAGCATATTTTTGTGTAAACATTTCAGCAACAGCCACAGTCTGCAGACTGTCAGTCTTTGATCTAAAGGGTTACTGCTAGTCACATGGCAAAAGAACCGGAAATAACTTGCAACACCCTGACCACTTTACAGAAATCATTCGGTCAGCACATGTTGAGCTTTGAACATTCACAACTCCTTCTTTTGCAGCTCAGCAAGTGAGTTTCTTCCATCAGAAGCAGTGTCAGATATCTGTCAAACGCAAGTTCTGCTTTTAGATATATCCTTTACAACAATGTTATTACTGTCCAAAGAACCGAAAGCGGGGAAGGATGAATAAAGGATGAATCAAGCTCTCCGCTTAATGCATTCCTATCCCTTTCCCTGTTGTACTCATTAAAAATCCAAGCATATTCGAAATGCCACCTTTGGGGGGAAAAATGTTTTTAACACTTGGTAATACAACTAAAATAGCTTTGCATTCCAGAATTTTTCAAAATATTCCTAATATTCACACATTATAAAGCACACAACACCTTTTCAAATGGCATGGTTATGTCTTATTAATGTTTACAGCTGTATATAACTTTATAGCCCAATTACATACACAACCAAAGTAAAAAAAAAAACATTTTTTAGATTTACAAAGCTGCTAATTCTGCTTATAGTACCTTTAACTCTCACCTTGTTTTGTAGGTGATGCACAACAATGACATCCACATTGTGCCCAATCTGCTGATGGTGGTGGGGCTGGCATCCGTGGGGATCAACATCTGCGCAGGCAAAGTGTGCCAGGATTCTTTGGACGCCTCACGGTTTCCACGCTGGAAGAACTTCCTCACTCCCTTCTTCTGCGTTTCCATCTTCTTCACTTCCATCCTGCTAGTGGCCATGATACTAAGCTATGCCCTGCAGCCCAGCCTGGAGGAGTCTCTGAAAGTGGGCCTGAAGAATGGCATCCGCTTCTACAAGGTGAGCCATTGCACTCACACAGAAATGGATATTCTAACAGTCATGCTGACTCCAGTGCACCGCTATGCATTTATAGCCTGATCAGGCATCAGGCCCCATACAGCAACCCTATTCCGAACCTCAGTAACCAAAGGAAATGGCCTGTTTATATATTCAGACCAACACAAGCATTTTTACAATAATTAAAATTTCTCATAGACCATCTAAACTACTGACTTGGTTCTGTTTTCGTGATGGTAATGGGTCCGGTACCATCATCATTTAGTATCAGTATGTAGATAAAAACAGGCCGTGAAATACAGAATAAATTATATTTAGCAGGTGAAAAAATAACCAAACTAAAGATTGTTTCTGCTTTTTGTATTACTCCTTGCAGGATTAAACAGAAAACCAGTTGTACGTTTGTACGTGTAACAATGTACGTTCATAAAATATATCATTCAGTGCAGATTTGTTAATGTTCTGTTCCTTTTACACAAAACTTAAAACATGAAAACTTTTTTTTTTGTATTTTTGCTCAAGAAGTTCCATTTATTTTCTATTGAGTTTAACATGTTGGGAAAAAATTATTCTAAAGTGCACAGGCCGTATTTTATGTTTTATTTTTTCCCTGTTGGTTAAATACAGCCAATAACTAGTAATCATGCATTGAAAGGTTCTCTGCAGGGGGACGGGTTAACTTATTTACACTTCAACAGAAACATGGAATTTAACTGGAGAAGAACTAAAGTTGTAAGTTGAAAGGTGTAAAGTGGTAATACATTCCACAGGACACAGACACCCCGGGCCGCTGCTTCCAGAAGGAGACCATTGACCGTCTTCAAATTGAGTTCCAGTGCTGTGGAAACACCAACTACAGGGACTGGTTTGAGGTGCAGTGGATCAACAACCGCTACCTGGACTTCACCTCCAAAGAAGTGAAAGAGTGAGTCATTAAGGAGAAAGCATGGTGTGGTACCACGTTTGTTTCAGGGAGAGAAAGAGAGAAAGAAAAAGAAAGAGAGAGACAACAGAACAGGGAATGTGTATGGGTCATCGAATAAGGGGACGACCTGTAGTTCCTGTGAACATCATCGACAGTCCCAGATACTTGGTTTCACAGTCGATAAAAATGTTGTGTTTGGCAAGTGCAGATCAAGAAGGTCATGTGTCAGCATGTCACCCTGACCGATTTATATTGATCAACACCCAGAATACGCGCATCTATAAGGAACTATGGATTAACCACCCAAAAATCCATTTAGAACATACAAACAACCTGCTGCCTCATTTCTGCTCTAACCATCATCAGCAAATATAAAATGCCCTCCTATGCTCTTTCAGCTTAAAGCTTATAATTTAAATAAATATTAGAAACTGTACTGTGTAGTAAGTACTGGGAATTATTTTGTAACTAATATGTGTGTTTTTCAGTAGGAACAAAAGTCTGTACCCTACGGCACTGAGAAGTGGTTAAAAGCAGTGGTGGACAGTAATGAATAATGAAGTACATGTAATTGATTACTGTACATAAATACCAAAAGTGTTTGTAAGACTTTTACTTTCAGACCATTACACTTAAAATACCCCACACTGTTAATATTACTTTAGAACATCACTACATTTTTCCACAACTGTCGTTATACTGTGAAGTAGATTTCCCATACCAACACTGTCCAAAAAAAAGCAAAACAAACAAACAAAATAAAACAAAATATATAAATCAATGTAATGATATTTTTATTCAAAGCTTGTTAGGAGAATTGTATTTGGAAGGGTTTTCACATCTCAAATAAAGTAGAAAAATAAAAAAGTGCAAAAAATGGAGATAATAAATCAATATTTAATGATACAATAAAATATCCTTTTCTAAGAGAGCAAAACTGGTCCATTAACTAGTTTTACTCCAAGAGAGTATGTATTAACACTGAGTAAAAATCAAAGAATGCACTTATCGTTTTTGATTTTCTTTTTTCTTTTTGGTTCTTTACATAGCACTACTGTTTTTTTGTCTGCTCCTACTGATCAGATATCTAAAAAAAAAAAAATACAGTGACATATTTTAGCATGAAAATTTATTTTTTGATGATCTCTCAATATAAGACTTTAGCCAGCTCTAGCAATAATTCAATAAAGGTATCAATAGATCCAACCTGCTGTAGAGCACCTTTCACTAAATCACTTCCCTATATAGTAACTGTGCAATAATAACTCAACAAGACAAAGTTTAAAAAATGGGAAATGCTGTGACGCTGTGCAGGATCTTTTTCCATTAGACACCTTATATCTCTAGAGTTCTGACTTACCTGAAGACACAGTGATACATTTATACACAAGCAAAACACTAACAGAGCACTATCTCAGTTTTCTACTTAACAAATTGGCATATCTAGCAGTAGCCCTGACTGTGTGTCTTGTGCTGCTCTTTCTCTTGTCCAGTCGTGTGAAGAGTAACGTGGATGGTCGCTACCTGGTGGATGGAGTGCCGTTCAGCTGCTGTAACCCGGCCTCCCCAAGGCCTTGCATCCAATACCAGCTCCTGGACAACGCAGCCCATTACAACTATGAGTACCAGTCTGAGGAGCTGAATCTGTACAACCGCGGCTGCCGTCAGGCTCTGGTCAACTACTACATGGGCCTGATGAACACGATTGGGCCTGCGGTCATGTCTATCTTCCTGATTCAGGTACAGAGCATGAATAGAATAGAGAATAGGATTTAAAAGGGTAAAGAGTGCTGTAGCAGAAAAAAATCATCAACTATAATTCTGATAATGTACTATAGCTTAGAGCAGTGTCATCTGGGTAATCAAGGTCTAAAGACTGTGGGTCTAAAGTTTTTAGACGACAATTTAGTGAAGGAAAATTTGCAGGAACATTGATAATAATACTACTTCTTGAGAACATAAAAAGAATATACAACTGCTAAGATAGAGAAAAAATAGATACCCAAGATAGAAATCCAACTGCTTAGTAATCACTGTATTCAAACATGCTGTGCTGTGGCTCACCAGACTGTATGAGAGGAGTACTAGTGTAGGAGCCATGTTTTGTTTAAGAGAAATTGACCGTTACAGTCAATAGACAGTAAAGAAGTCTGTTCACTTTTGCTGGGATTTCACAACATTTAATACACTATTCATTCAGTTCACAGTGACATCAGCTTGAGATGCTTTCTGTAATAAATTGCAAATCACTGTGAGATTGACAGAAAAAGGCATACACAAAAAGGTATCAACATTTTTTGGTGTTCTGGATAATTTATAGACCTGGTTATTATAGTTATTAGTTATAAGTTATTATAGGTAAAGGGTTCATGTGTAAATTCACATCAAATTACTGATTACTGAGTTATATTACTATTTGCTTGACTTATGGGCACTGGCACAAGTCAACAAAAAGCATGAGTGACAGCAGGAGGAGGACGTTAGCCCAGACAGAGGGCAGGAGAATGGCGACAGCCATGAGAGACATGAAGACGGTGACTGAGGCTCGGGCACTACCATTGCACTCTCCCTCACAGCAGTAGCCATTCCCTGTGGGTTGGGTAGCTGACATATAGCTCATTACTGTAAGAGAACAGGAGAATGTCACAGCAATCTTGTGGTTGCAGTTGTATTTTTTCCATTAGCTACTGTCACTGTTAATATTGTTCAGTAAATTGTATTATGTGAAAGTAACGTAACCAGTATCCTAGAATTTTGGACGGTATTATTGGAGGAACCTTTTTGATAAATACATTATTTTAGGACTGACACCAAAATACAGCTATCATTATCTTATGGCAGACATGTTATCAGAGATGCCTGCTGTCATTAACAATATGCAATCAGTCAAAGGAATTCAAAGCTGTGTCCAATTCTCTACAGTTTTTAACAAGAAGCGTTTTTTATTATTCCATAACAGGTTTAATAAACCCAGGATCATTTAATTGCTGCTTTATGTTGTCCTACCAGCACAAAGCTAAATATGCTTGTTCTGATGATCCACAGAAACCAAAGTAAACTCATCATCAAAATTTCAGTTGCACCCAGAAGGATGTGTTGAACTGCAGTGCTAGAAGATAAAGGTTACTTGGATCAATAAATGATAATGAATTTAGACTGATATGGGTAATATTTATTGAGCTGCACATACAGAAGTAGCGTCTCTCAGTATGGGGTCAGGCCGCCATGTTTGCTATTGCAACCTGCATTTCTCATTCGGCGTGGAGCTGTAGAGGTTCCTAATGGTGTCCTGTGATAATCCATCCCATACAACTTGAATATTCTCACACAGTTCCTGCAGATTTTGTCAAAGGGGTAGAGGTGGAGTCACACCTGGCCGTCTGCCAATAATGTTGGCACAAACATTTGCATGTCTCATGATGTCAAACCTACCCACCAAGTTTCATTCCTGTCAGTTGATTCCTTCTGGGTGTAGCTGTTTTGTTTTGATGATGAGTATATTTGGACCCTTTGACTACTGAACAATTTGTTAATTTTATTGAAGTTGAGCAGACTTTGGTGAAGGTCACTTCATATAATGTTTAACAAACTGATGGTAGACCATATGTTTGGACAAAACCTAGAGAGGGGTTTAAACAGACTGCACTAGACTACTGATTCTTTGATTTAATTATGAACTCAGATTTGGTGGAACATATTTAAAATGACAGATGTGGAATGGCCGATTTAAAAATATATTCCACCTAGTGAGACATTTTGTTTCCCCCCAAAATGAACATACATGTATTTTTAAGTATGAAACAAATGTCTGAATGCTTTTTGGGAGCAGGAATCCAAAACACATGTAACAAGCCTTTTCAAAAAACACACACACACACACACACACACACACACACACACACACACACACACACACACACACACACACACACACCTATAACAAGCCTTTTCACGCAAAACACACCTTTTACCCCCTCTGACCTCTCTCTCCATGCTGTAGATGACTGTGCTCTTTAGTCTGCGCTTCCTACAGACATCCATGCAGGCAGTGGAGGGACAGGAGAATGTGGAGATCGAGACTGAAGGCTATATCCTGGAGAAAGGAGTGAAGGAGACTGCCAAGGAGTTGCAAGAGAAGGTCATGAGCTTCTTCAAGCAAGTGCAAGTGGATGTCTCCCCATCAGCGTCCGAGCCAGGAGCAGGTGAACCAGAGAAGGAAGCCACGCCCGCCAGCTAAAGGACAGGGACTGGTTGAATAGAAGGTTGAATAGAGATTATAATCCAAACCATTATAATTATAAATAAACACACATCCATATGGTAATATGGTTATTAATGAACAATAAACTTGCTGTTACAATCTCAAGACAATTGGATGAAAAACAATTCATTTAAAACTTAATTAATTTCTGATATTTTCCCTTTCCTTTAAATACAGGGATTTGATAAACCTGAAGGAAAGTGTAATATTCACAGTGGTATATGAATGAGAATGTATATGAAACCGCATGCTGTTTGTAGTCCCTCGTTCTGCTTTGTGCGTGGCTATAAAGATATCAGTCTAGAGCAAATGCAAAAGAAGCGTGAGACCAATAAAGATTCAAGTTTGTATCTGCTTTGTGATCATACTGAGTCGATTTGTCCAGTTTGTAACAGAGAAGTCAATGCTGTTCTTGATGTAAAACTATTTATAAAGGCTCAGAGCCCTTCTCTTCCTCCTCAAGAAGGTTCCAGAGAGTTGTCTTGCTTCTGTTTCGCTGTTTTAGAGCAGTTTATCATCACTACTGGTTAAATTAGCAGACATATTAATGCTGTGAGGGCTTTGTGCTCCGTTTGCGTAGATAGAATGAGAGAGAGAGAGAGAGAGAGAGAGAGAGAGAGAGAGAGAGAGAGAGAGAGAGAGAGTGAACTGGATTATGTAGCCTAGTCTATAAACGACTAGTGTGTCAGACTGAGTTGCAGGCTGTCCCATGTTGTGACGCATGAAATCTCTTTATCCTGTTGATAACTAATACCATAACTGCTGTGAAAGCACTCACCCATATCCTACATCATAGAACAAACATGAGAACTGTTTATAACGTGCCATATGTAGCATACCTGTGCCCCCTCGTCAATTTTGATCAGCTTCACAATTTTGTAGGTTCACGTTTAAATCAGTGTTTAGTTTAAATAGGAAAACACAATTAAAAGGCTGAAGAAACTAAGTCATTTAGAGTGGTTTAGTGTGAAACACTCTGTTATAGAGAGTCAGAATTGTTCACAGTAGTGATGATGCATCACATAATGTTATTCCATGAAATGGTTATGAAAACAATGTTCAACACATTCTGAGATACTGGTTTACAATGGTTCTGTGATCAAGTTTTGGTTTACATTATATATTAAACTCTTTATTTTAATCCATTCATGGTGGATGAGTACACACAAGGTGTAATAAAACAAAATAATCCCCAAATAATTTTTTCCCCCCAGATTTATGACTATTTTACTGTTATCAACATTACACATACAGACTCAGAAGATTTGTGTAGGTTCACTGGTGTTTTTTTAGACATGGAGAAGCCTGATTTCTATCACTGCCACTAAAGGAAATCTGAGTCTGTATGTTTCTTTACAGTGAACCACTTTACATTAAACCACTGATTTGGTTTAATCTGAAGTGATAATAAATATATTTAAATTATTTTATTAATGATGGAAATAGCCTTCAACGTCTCTGCATAATATAATGATTTAGACATAGACAACATCATCAAGAGTGTTTTGCTGTAAAATGGTTTGTTGTAGAGAAACTTGCAGAGTTAGATGGTGGTTGATAGAAACTTTGTACTGCACATTCAGCCATTTTAAATCTACTACCCGAAACAACCAGTGAAAGCACACATGTCTTCATAGTGTTTTATATGGAACTTGGATGACTGTAAAATAGGAGATAATCTGAAATAAATATTTTCTCTAAAATGAATAGTTCATGAAATACAGCATAACGAGCGATATATGCAAACATATGGCCAGTTCACAACAACTGAACTCTGAATTAATCCACTGCACCTCAAAAAATCCTTCTGGTGCTGTCAATAGAACAATCTGCTAATGCTGCTCGCATGGACCACCAAGTGTAATGATGAACTAAGAACATGTTGCAATTTAAACTAGGAATGGGCTATACCACTGATTTTCCATTCAATTTGATAACAAATAATACCAAGATTAATATCCTGATATTGATACTAATATTTATGGGTAAATGTAAGCAAATTATAATAGAAAGTGTGATTTTAATAATTAATAAACCTCCAGAAGTTTTCTCTGTGCTTCTTTTTTACTATAACATGATTTACTTCAGTAAATGTCAAATATCAGTTCATTTCAGTGTTTGATAACATTCTAATCATGTGTTCACCTAAACTAGTACTGTTCATTGTAAATTTAGTCCCTACATGTGTATTTATTTGATTATTATCTACATAATTACATTTAAAAGTTCATTATATACCTTACGAAAGTTAAACATGATTAAACTATGCCAGATAAAAGGTAAACAATACGTATATGATTCTGCTTAGTGTTTTTTTTTAGGTTTGTATCATGTTATTTACAAAAGCGAAATTTTACAAGAGCCACTTGTCAGACTTTTGCTTGCGAGTCTTTTGATAGTTCACTCAGTCTACCCATCAAACATGCACAGTTTAGACTCAGTTCTGAACATTACGTTTGAAGAAGCTTCTTACCCTCCAGCTTTTCTGAGAGTAAATGAAAAAGGCGGAAGCATATGTAGGTTCTCTACTACACCATCACTAACAGCAGCATTTTTATTATTTTCACTGAGCGATGGAATAGACATCCATTCTACAAAATAAATGAACACATAATATTGATATTTTTGTGCCCAAATTCTCTCTTAAAAATCTTAAAATAAACGCCAGGATTCCACGAAACAACTGAACCGCTGACTATATTTAAACACATTTTAGACGTCCATGGACGACCAGTGTTTACTGGGAGGTATCAATATTTAGGTATAGATCTACCCATCCCCACTTCAAACTGAGGGCTTACAGCTTCTTTTCTAGAACTAGAATGGTCAGCTAGCTAACAGGCTAACAGATAGCAAACAAGCCAAACTGCTCAAATATCACAAGTACTGACAATGTGATTCAGCGTAAAACTGAACTAAACAACACCGCGTGAATGGCTTGTGTGTTTCAGTCAGAATCATCAAACCCAGGCTGAGTCTCTAATGGCTCTGTAAACCCTAAATAGTGCCCTATGTAAGTGTACAAATTTGGCTTCTACAGACAAACAGTACACTATTTCAGAGTATGGATGTGTCTGAATCCTAGACTACTGTTTTTTAGCTATACTGTGCACTGTTGTGCCGCAGGACACAGTATTTAAATTCCTACGTAGTGCCCTATGTAAGGGAAAAGAAAGCTGTTTGAGATCCAGCCTCAGTGTGGGAATATGGGTGCCTGGACTGGTGCTACGAAATTTTGGTGGCCAAAAGCATATAATACAAAGTAGTTCATACAAAAGAGTTTACTTATGTTCATTAGAGCATAAGATAACGCACATCCCTCTAATAGATAAATCATACTTGGAACTACTTTTTGGCGGAAACTCTGGTGTGTAAAACTAAAGTTGCTTTTATATAAAAAAAGAATAATCCATATGAGAACGCACATCCCTCTAATATGCCTTATTAACACTCTCGTGGGCTATTGCTTTATGAGGTTTCATCCATTTTGCCTTATAACACCTTACATGTATCTTTCCGCCCAGCTCCAACTCTTCTACCTGCTAAATTTTCTGTCAGCTATTCGCCCTTTTGTATCACTTGCAGATGGCTTAGTGTTTTTAATGTTCAGATGGTCCTGGAGGCTTTGACACCTGGTTCAAACTACACAATCCCTAGGATACTACGACTTCAGATGAGGCTCTCGGCGCCCCATCCTGAATTAGACATACAGCGTAGTGCTACCCCGAGCTCCGGAGTGCTACGGCATGCTACCACAAGATGGCGCCGGAGATACACGTTTGACACCTTCTATGACACCTCGTACTGACAGGTTTGGAGTGTCATGTCCCCTCTGTAGGTGTGTTTGCTGCAAGTAAGTAACAAAACGAACTTGTGGAGATTTAGTGACTTTCCAGAGTGAAATGGAAAGTAAGCAGGTCATGGGGGTGTTTTCCCCCGGACTCTGTGAGCACTCACCCTCTCATGGCTTTGTGGAAACCCAGCCTGTGGGTGAGCTGTTTCAGGAGCTGGTGTGACGAGGAACAGAATTGATGCAACGACAGATTCCGGGGTGGTTTTCTGAGCGTGTTGCTAACGTGACAGAGAAAAGGAGAAGGGCAGTGGCAGCCACAATGCTAACGGCCATAACCGCTTCAGCAGACGGAGTCTGAGAAAAGTTAACGTTAGTTCGATAATCCTAACCATGAATTCACCTAAATACTCATAACAAGTTTTCATATGAAGCGTTTTTCAAAAAAGTATTAGTGGGCTGCTGAGGTTTCGAGCAAGATGGACGCGAACTTTACGGAAACGTTAGAAGAATTTATGGGAAGCGCACTTGTTACATGGGTGAGTGTTTCAGCTTCTCTTACTCACCTGTTTATTAATACATGTGTTGCTTATATATGATATTGTAATTCAGGAAAGCCCACTTTAGAAACCGTGGGTGTAAAATGGCTTGTTTTACAACACTTACATCGTTGGTTACTGTAGTGAATTCATTTTAATACGAGTTCCTGTCCTTCGAAGACTCAGCAAACTTTAATTATAGTTAATTATTAAACTGTGTTATTTCTAACTCCTGGTTTATAGACTTACTTTGAGATTCATTTTTTTCGTAAGGTGCATCTTTTTCAAGACATGGTGGGGGATGATGAGGGAAACGGCCCTTTTTATCAGGACTACATGGAAGTGAACTCCAACTCCCACAATGCAGTTCGGGAGTACCTGCGCCTCACCGACGGAGTCTACCTCAACGAAGTCATGAGAATCATGTAAGATACGGGCTAATAGCCCACATGCCTGTGGACAGTAAAAACAATACAGTGAATGTGTATTTGGTCATTTTCCGTTTGTTGTGTCGTTCTTGCCAGTGATCCAAATCCAAAGGTAGAGCAGATCTATCACAATATGGGCGATGACAAGATTCTCAGAGTTCAGAATTTCTCCATCCTTAACCGGCACCTCAGGTCCTACTATCAGGTAAACAGCCTTTGCACTTTGTCTGAATGGGATAGGGATTTGTCTGTCTTTACAAATAGCTATAGTTTAATCCTTGACCTTCAGACCGAGGCTGGTTTATGCAATCATGCTGTTGTGAATGACAGCTGCACGACTTCCTACTACACCTTTCAGAAATATTCAGATCCAGAATTATGTTTCAGGAGCACAAAATATAATTATACTCCGTTCCTATTCTAAAAGCAGCAGTAATTGATGATTAATTGTTGTAATAACTGTTTAGCTCCTGGGAACCCAAACAGGTGTATTATAATAAAGCTACTACTGTTCATCTGGCCTACAATATACAAAGTATGTCTACTTCTTAAGTCTAGTAAATTTCTGCTGTATTTCACCGTAATTTACTCTCTCCATGTAAACTGGGTGGTCCTAATCTTGGGTACCGTTTTTGTAAGCATTCCCCTGACCAATCACAAGACTGATGTGGCTTGCCCCCGCGCACACCAAACCGTTTCAATGTCGGAGACACTTAGGGACCTCAAGCTAACCAGCATAACCAAAAGCTAGCAATAGAGACCACCTGTCTATAGCTGCCTGGCGCAGATCCACTATTTATCCATACATCAACACTTAGTGTCATTCACTAATATCTTCCTTCGTGTTTCCCTAAATTTGTTATTTAGAAACGTGCTGACGAACTGTCTATATCAGATTCATGACATGTTCTTTAACATGAATTGTTTGTATCTATGTGCTCTTGAGTTTTCATAGATTCTGTTCTTACATAAGAGCAAGATCCCAATAAGAACAGACATTGAGAATGTCATAATCTTTTGGAAAACTGCATAAAAATGATTTTTCTTAGAAATGGTTGGTGAATGAGACCCATTGTTTGTTCATGCGTTAATTGTCTTTTATTTGTTCATACGTTGCGTCATGCATTTGTTGGTCCCCACGTCCTTGAGGTTTTTTTTGGTCCAGTTACAGCCACATAAAACCTATGTAATGATTATAGGTTGTATGAGTAACAGAGCAGGCTAAGAGTGTTGACAGAGATCTGTCAATCAAGATACACATTAGCCACGCCCACACAGTTTTCACAGAGGTCTAATCAACTTATGCACTTTGTCTGAATGGCATAGTAATTTGCCTGTATTTTCAAATGAAGTTTTATCCTTGACCTTCAGACAGAGGCTGCTTTATGCAATCACGCTGTTGTGAATGACAGCTGCACGACTAGAAATACCAGAAATATTCAGTTTCAGAATTATATTTTAGGAGCACAAAACATGATTTTATTCTGTTCCTATTCTAAAACCCGCAATAATTTATAATTAATTGTTGTAATAACTGTTTCGCCCCTGAGAACCTAAACTGGTGTATTATAAAGCTAATATTGTTAATCTGGCCTACAATATACAAAGTATATTAGTCTTAGAAATCTCCTTCTAAAGTCTAGTGCATTTCTGCTGTAATTCATTGTATTTATCTCTTTTCTGAGTAAACTGTGGGGTCCTAACTTTGGGTAACGTTTTCATAAGCATGTCCCAGACCAATCAAAAGGCTGACGTCTCTTGCTCGCTCATACCTAGCAGAATCAGAGAAACTGATTAGCTAAAGCTAAAGCTAACCAGCACCACTAAAAACTAGCAAGCTAGACCACCTGTCTGTAGCTGCCTGTTGCAAATTCATTACTTCATACATCATACAAAGGGTGTTATTCACTAATATCTATGGTTTTCTGTAAATTTGTTCTTGATAAAGGTCCTAACAAGCTGTCTACGTCAGATTCATGACGTGTTCTTAAACAACAGAATTGCTTGGACCTTAATCTTTGGGAAAAGTGCCTAAAAGTATTTTTGTTATATTTTATTCATATTTATGGTTAGTGAATGAGACCCACTGTTCGTTAGTTGTTTATTTGTTCACACGTTGCATCTTGCATTTATTTGCCTTTACGTCCTTGAGGTTTTTTTTGGTCCAGTTACAGCCACATAAAATCATGTAATGATTATGGGATTGAATTTTCACATAGGTCTGATCAGTGGTATTTAAGCCAAATTGAATCATGTTTATGTCTTATATACTTCACCAACCTTTACTGCATTATTGGTATGACACTCAAATTTAGTATTATATAGTTGTTTCTGTTATTTCTAAATGTATTAACTGGTCTTTTTTTAGCTTTATGTGTGTGTTACTGATTTTGTGTACAATTTAAATGTATTTCTATTCTTAAGTCCCAGATAGAGGTCTGTGTTTGCAGTAATGTTATTGTGAATTAGAGTTTAGAAAGGTTAAATTGTGTTTTTTTGTTTTTGTTTTAGTAATATAGGTAGAATAATGGAATAATGTAGTGATTATGATTTACAAAACCAGAAATTAACTGGATTTTTGTCTTTATAGGGAGTCAAGCATGCCAGCATGTATAACAGTGCTTATATTGTGTTTATTATGTTAGTTTGTTTTAATTATGGCAGTTGTATAAAGTTTTGTGATATTATGAAAGCGGCACCCATTTTGAGTTATGATTTGTTTCCACAGCAGGGGTTTCTCACCCTTCCCCTTTTGCCCCTCACTGGTTCCTGATAAATCTAATAACTTTTACTGGGAAACCTTTTTGCTTGATTCTGTTTTTTGTTTTAAATAGTGGATAGGCCACTAAAGGGGCCTGTAGGAAGAGGCTGTTATATCTCAAAGTACCTTGGCAGGGGGAAATTGCCAAAATCCTGTTCTTCTCCCAGTTTCGTGTTGCATAGTTTAATCAGCATTTTCCTGTTCAGTGTTGTTTTCATATTTCTTTACTGCCTAAACTCCAGAGAGAAAAAGCCCAGATCCTGGTGTAGAGGAATTGTGTTCGCACAATAGATTCCTACATAAATTAGGAAACACATGTCAGCTGCATGTGTTACTGTGTACACAAAACAGTGGTTTAAATCAGATGATAGTCCGGTTGTCTTTTAAGTCATATGTGTATTCAAGCATAACGGAACTGTGGTCATCTTGTTGTTTTTTTTCATCAGTGGTTTCACTTCTTGTTTCAAGTGTCCTAGTTGGCAACAGGAGTGTGAAACAACAGCAGTTCTCACTGTTATTTTGAAATAATTTTTTGTGTCCTTTTCTTTCACCCCTGTTTTTGCCTTTAAGCTCTATAACATTTCATACTTGAAACAAAGCCTTAAGCACACAACATTCTGTTATTCATTTTGCTGTTCTATTTACTATAAACTGACATTTCATTTTGGTTTTACTGATTACTAAATGTCATATAACTGCAGCAGTTAAGTTGAAGTCTTAGGTTTACTATGGACTGAAAAGTGGTGAAATGTGGGGTCTAGGATGCCCATACGTACTATGATTTAATGCTGTCCATTAAGGAACAGACACTCACATATGAGTTCAGTTTGTGCGTGTGTTTGGTGAAGAGAATATTCTCAATTCGACGAACAAAGAAGAAACGTTAAAGATCTAAGTTTGTGTGTGAAATAAATAGAAAACATTAAACATTAACTGGAGCAGCTAGCCACAATGGTAGCCCACAAATACCAGGGGGGATTTTGTATGCTCGAGTGAATAACACCCACCCTCTCTATCTCTATCTGTAAATATAATTAATTAATTAATTTGACACAACTGAAATTTCACACTGTATGCTCCTGTTCTCTTCTTTCACATTTACACTTTTTAGGAAAATCTCCAGCAGCTGGTTCTCATGCCTCTTCCCAATGTTGCGGTTTTGGGACGAGATCCCCTCACAGGTGAGTTAATACCTGTGATCTGACCCTTTCATGACCCTTTCCTGATTCCAGTCAGTGAATTTGCCAGTATGAGCTGAAGACTGCCTAGCATAAGATGTGAAGTTGTGCTTTGGACCCATTCTCAGAGCAAATGAATCTGATGATTGCAAGCATGTTCAAAACATCAGTCAAAACATCTGTGTGTCTGCCAATCGACAGACCTAATAACCAGAAACATGAAGTTAATGCTGCTTTATGTTATGCACGTGTGTGTTGTTTTGTGTTGTGTGTCTGGTCTACAGAGGGTGCTGTGGAGGAACTAAGAAGGCTTCTACTGTTATTACTAGGATGTGCTGTACAGGTAATGGACACATACACTGAAAGAATTACTTCCATGCTTATTCAGTAATGAAATAACGAACTGAAAGATCTGTCTTTTGTGGCCAGTGTGAGACGAAGGAAACCTTCATTCAGCAAATCCAGTCCCTCAACATTGAGACTCAGGCTTCTCTTGCCCATTGCATACAAGAGGTCAGTCTTTGCAGATTTATAATCACATTAGAGGCCATGTATGTTTAACGTACACCGACCAGTCACTTCATTAGATACATCTCTTTGTATCTACACTCTTTGTCCATTTTATCAGCTCTACTTACTATATATAAACACTGTAGAGGGCAGCAAATTACAGGCTGTAGCCCCTCTGTTTCTCTGCATGCTTTGCCATTCCCCTTTTCCCCCGTTATACATTGTGTGTTGTGCTGGCATAAGGGGATTAGACACAGTGTCAGACATTCAGTGTCACTGCTGGACTGAGAATAGTCCTCTGCAGTTCTGCTACTTTACATCTACAAGGTGGACTAGCAAAGTAGGAGTGTCTAATAGAGTGGACAGTGAGTGGACACAGTGTTTAAACACTCCAGCAGCACTGCTGTGTCTGATCAACATGTACCAGCACAACACACACTAATACACCACCACCACACACTGCAGTGCTGAGAATGATCCACCACCCAAATAATAAACACTCTGTGGCGGTCCTGTGAGAGTTCTGTCCACAGAAGAATGAGATGAACAAAGGGGGTAACAAAGAATGCAGAGAACCAGATGGACTATGGTCTTCAATTCTAGAACTACAAATGTTACTTATGTGGTACACAGAGCTGATACCAGTTCTGAGTCGTTGGTTTTGGCTGCTCTGTGCTTTATTGGATGAGATATAAAATATTTGAGGTAGTGGACAATACACTGTACTAATATTAACGAGACTACTAATTGTATACTAAGATTCTGAAAGTCGTATCATCATGCTTTCATGCTTTGCTATCTTGTTATCGGGCATTACATCTAAAAAGGATGCAAAGCAAACATAGCAGATCAACCAAGACATGTTTGGTGTCTGAGGTTTGCTCTTTTAATTTTAAACCTGAGCTAGAAGACTAATAGTAGAAGTCTGTATCAGTAAAAACATTTTATTAGACATTTAACTGGCTTCCATTATTTAACCTACATGGCCCTGCCTAACTCTTGTTCAAAAAAATTTCCAACATCAACCATGTTTTTGCTAATTAGATAGTGACTGATTTTTAAGGGAAGGCATTTCTTTAATGTGTAAAAGGCAAAAACAGGTTATAGATCTTTCAAAATGGGTCCATGAACGTGGTCCATTGAACCAAAACTGTGATGTCGTTGGGCACAACAACATGAATTACAGTTTATTCGTAATGCTGTACAAGAATCATGGAGGATCAATTTAAGAATGCAGACCATAAACAGAAAAAAAAATGCAAGAGTTTGTGAAAGTTTAATGTTTTCCAGTAGTTTCTGAAATTCTTCTTAAAATTGCTCTAGAGTAGCAAATTTAAAATGAAAAGCTTTTGTAAGGCTAGCAGCCATGTGATTAACTGCTCTCTGATAAGTAGTCATATTAAAGTAGTGGACTAAGACAGATCCCCTCCACTTGTCCACAGAGGTCTATAGAATTTTACCATTAGAAAGACTGATGGTAAGTATCTTTGAGAAAGTAAACCCGCCCCTTTATAGACTCTCTGCTGTTAGAGGTTTATTGTATTTTCACAAATCATGGGGTAAATAACGCAGCTATCTGTGTAGCTTACAACATAATATTGACTGCTCTATTTACTTATCACTACTGAATTGTCAAAGATGCATGACGTGACATGTAGGAAGGCTCAGAATAGACGCAGAGAATGTGAGTTGCGAGAATTAGCTCTGAAAATAGCTCAGAAATATTTGATCACAGTTTATGAACTTTTTATCTTTGGCTTGGTATTTGCATACCCATGATAGAGATCAGCATTATGTGTGTGTGTTTTTTTATTTTTGGAAAAACTGCAGGTGACTCAGGACCCTAGTGCTGTCCTGCCCCTGCAGTATGGAGAGGTGTGTGGCTTGGATGGAGTGGATCTGCAAGTGCTGCTTGGTTCTTTGGCCCGACAGATCCAGAGTCTCCTAGCTCAGAGAGATGCACATCTGGAGGTGAGAGGAAAAACACCTGGTGGTGATACTACTTCCTGTTGATGGTAAACACTTCCGTTCATGACTAAGGCTACTCTTTGAAACACACATCTTGAACTCACAAAAAATAAAATAACAATAAATAACACATGTACAGTCCTTTTTAGGAGTGTGTATGCCTAAAATGAACCTCTGTGCTCCCTCCCAGACTAATAGTGTAATTCAGTCCGTACAAGGCTTTACTTAGTCTTTAGATGTATGGGTGTTTTGCCAACTGTTCATACAAACTCTGGCATGGCACTTGCCTCTTAACACAAACTGATCTCTGTACGGCCCAGACAGGATAATACAGTTAAAATATTTTATTGACAATAACAAAATAATTTTGGGACTGTCTGGGAATTGTCATCGTTTGATTTACAGAGGATAGCAGAGCTGTGTATGCAGCGCGAGTCCACTCCATCACCCACAGCACCTTCTACTGGACTCTGGGACAATGCTCAGGAGGGGCTTTCTATTCAACTGGCTGATAGCAAAGCCAAACTACGCAGACTCAAACAGGAACTGTAAGTTTGTGTGTGTGTGTCGGGATGCTTGTTGTGGTCCGGCTCAGTTTATTTTAAGCTTTGTATTTATCAATGTGAGTGAATATAAGTTTGTAGCAAGTGGCAAAATTGTTTTGACATACATATAATATCATATTACTTACTACTTAAATTATTTTAGAGAGGATAAAGAGGATCAGATATTGGACTACAAGCAAGAAATGCAAACTATGGAAGAGGAACTAAAGAAACTGCAATGTGAGGTGTGTATATTAAGAATAACCTTCCATGTCCTGTGCTAAGCTTGTTTGTATTTTAAGCACATTAGTTGCCTATGATTATTTGGATTCATATAAGCAGGTGACTTTATACAGTGAAAAAAACATGCAACGTGCATTAAGCTTGCATTAAGTCTATATGAAACAAAGTTTCACTTCAGTAGTATGCTCATCATCAAAAAATAGTTGCACCCAGATGAAAGTGTGGAATTGCAGTGCTATTGAGAAGGTAGGTAAAGGTTACCAGGCACAATACATGATGATAAATTTAGACTGATATGACCGATATATATTGAACTTCACAGAAGTGGCTCTCATTATGAAATCGGGCTGGCATGTTTGGTAACACAACATGCCAGACGCCTCTGCGTGGAGTTGTAGAGGTTCTTAATGGTGTCCTGTGATAATCCATCCCATGCAGCTTGAATATTCTCACACAGTTCCTGCAGATTGTGTGGTGGGGTGGAGGTGGAGTGACACCAGGCATTTTTTACATGTGACACCTGACCACGACGTCTCCACCAAACAAAAGCGGGACTCGTCACTGAAGATGACCCGCTGCCATTCTGAGCCACTCCATGACAGTCTGGCACAACACCATTGTGGTCTTTGGTTACGTTGACCTGGTGTTACGGGCAGTTGTGTTAATGGTCTGCATGACAGATCTGTCGTAACAGGATGTCTCATGGAGGGCATTACTGTTTGCTGAATGTCCGCAGTGGTGACTGTTGGATCATGTTGGACGATTTGTTGGTTTTCCCTCTCTGTGGTTTGTCTAGGTTTTCCAGATACTATATGTTGCTGGTGTGTGCTGCCTTCTATTGACTGCAGTGTGCTATCCCATTTCCTGGAGCCCTACAAAGGGACCCCCTCAAACTGTTCTAACTGCTATAACTGCTTTTGAAATCCTCTCTGAGGCATTCTTCCCTTGCAAAGGATGCTACCAACACAACAGAGCCAGAAAATAGCATGTGAAACAGGATGACCTCATATAGTGAGTCAGATACAGCGATAAGGCCTGTCACATGCTCAGCTGAGCATGAAACTTCAATCATTCGTATTTCTCATGATGTCAAACCTACCCACCAAGTGTCATTCCTGTTGGTTGACTCCTTCTGGGTGCAACTTTTTTCAGTGATGAGCGTATTAAAGAGCAATATACTTGAAAAAGAACCGCAGCAGTTGAAAGCAGCTAATATTAATGCTGATGTCATATCATTTGATTACCCTAAATGACCTAATTTAAAACTATTTATTTTACCAGAATAATAACCAAGACAAGTTAACTAGCCAGCTAAGACTGAAAACTGTTCAATCTTCTTCATGTGGCATTTTTATTCTGCATTAGCCTGCTGTTATTGTAATTTTGGAAATCTTGTCTCTTGATGCTCCCTAATTTTACTCAGATTCCATTTGATTGATACATGTATAACAACTACTTTATTATTTACTGTTACAGTTCATTTTAATTTTGATATTGCATTTTATTAATATTATGTATCTTTCTTTTGTGTTTGGTCAGAACCGGGCACTGCAGGGTGAGGTTCGTGTCAATCGGGGTTTGCGTGATGAACTGGACTGTCTGCGTGAGCGATCAGCCAAAGCGGAACAGCTGCAGACAGAGCTTAAAAGCTACACACATCGTCTGCGTAGCATGGAGCTCTACCGTACTCAGCTGAAGGTAAGCACATAAAACTGGTATAGCTGGAGGTGTCAGGAAAGCCAAAAATCATGGGAAAGACCCCACCATGTTGTGGAGGTATGTACATGCATAGCAGCTGGTTCGACCTGAAAAGACACTTTGGGGGAAGACTTGTTTTAATGTTGCTTTAGCATCTGCAACACTAATATTACTAACAAACAATAAAATGAGTCCCGGTAAGTATAAATGACTAAAATCATTTTTGTACTTCACCCAAATCTTCTTGGTGTGGTTTAGGAGACACTATGACATACTGTAAGTTATAAAAATCAAAGCTAGATGCCTTGGACAGCCTTTTTAGACAGCAGGGTCTGTATTCAGAAACTGCTGCACAACATGGAGCGCTAAAATCAGTTTTTGTGGTAGTGATGTAAATCGTGAATGTGATTTAGAGTAATCTGAAGGTTGGTTCTTTAATTTACGACTGCTTTGTGAATACCAGCTCTGGTTTTACTATATTTACCAAAAATATTTGGGAAAATTTGGTGACTTGATTTCTAGTGTTCTTTCCAACATTAACCTTGCCACTCCAGTTTTAAACCAAAGACTCAATATTGGTACTACAAACATATCTTAGTTTATTGACTATATATGCAGGGTAAGTAGAACACTGAGTAATATTTTTTTCCCAGAACTGTTTTTTAAACAGTGTGGAATTATTAAGTAACTGCAAATAGATTTATGTGATTATGGGCACGGTGTAACAATGTTATCTAAAAGAAATGTCAGAGACATGCCATACAGTTTAAATCAGTAAGCATCAGAATCAGAATCAGAATCAGAATCAACTTTATTGTCACACAGTCACAAGAACCGGCGAAATTAGCCATCGACCTATCCATACAATAACATACAGGGGGGAAACAAGACAGGACAGGAGGACAGGTGAGCCGCTGCGTGAGACACGCGCCGCCAATCATCAATGAAAAGGGATACACAAGGAAGGAGGAGGGAAAAAAAAAGCATTACCCCCAGACTGTGCCCTAGGAGAGCACAGTGTAGGAACATCAAAAGTAGGAGCATCCCGGGTAAATGACTGTGTTTGGTGAAAATGGGGAATTAGTGTCAAACTTGATATTTCACAGAACTGTTCTTTTCGCATAATGTTCGTTTAAGCCAAAAGAAAATTGCTACAGAAATCAAAGCACTAGCTTTTAAAAGCTAAAGCAATACTACATTTCTTTATTTCCCTCTGCAGGAGCAGCAGCAGTATTGTGCCTCTCTACAGGAGAACAAGGCTCTGCTAGAGGAGCAGCTGGCCGATGCACGGGCACGCTGCTCTGCTCTACGAGAGCTGGAGAAGGACAACCTTCTTCTCCGACAGAAACTCATGGACATGGAGGGGGTATGAGAACAGCTTAGAAAAGCTCACATGTTCTTAATGGCTTTTGTTTATATGTATGCTGACTAGAACAGTTGAATACAGTAATTATTTAAAAGGCATCCATAAATAAAACAGTAGCTTGTGTAAACTGAGAAGAATGTTGCTTTGAACGAGGCTTGGTTCAGATATATATTTTGGTTCCACATTGCATCAAGGCAGTTGTTGCCAGGAATATGTAACATGAAAGAGAATAATTGTGTTTAATTGATGTTGAGCCAATATACATATTTGACATTCAGAGCAGTGTAGGAAACAAGAATCCTAATCCTGTGGGTGTGTGATTGTGTGTGTATTATGTAGGAGCGGGATGTGGAGAGGCAGAGGGTGGATGAGTTGTTGGAGATGAATATGAGTCTGCAGGTGGAACTGAAGCACCACTCTCACACCACTGATGTCATTAGGAGTGTGACTCATCGTAGTACCATCCAATCAGAGCTGGAATCTGATGAAGAGCTTCAAGAGTGCAAGAGTCCTCAGACCTCTGGTAAATATACAGTACATGACACTTAACCACCCTGTCACTGTTTGATTTAATGCCATGACTTCATACTCTGTATTTTCTGAGTTTCTGAAATTAGCCTGATTTTTTTTGTCCTTGCTCTAAATATGTCTCTAAATCTGCTTCCATTATTCTTACTCTCTTGCTCTTTCTCTCTCTCTCTCTTTCAGAGGTGGAACTTAAGCCCCTGAGTGTAGAGGTTGATGAGGCATCCTCGTTGAGACTTTTGGGAGCTGAAAATGAAAATGCAGAACTGAGGAGACGACTAGAGCACTTACAGGCTGAACAGGAGGTGAGAGGTTAAAACTCTGATGTCAAAGCTGTCTAAGATAACAGCCTTTCAAATTAAACCCTTATCGTAATCTAGCATTAGTCATTTAAATTATAGAGTGCTGTAACTCATGGTTTAAGGTTGCCTGTCATCATCTTCCCCCAGATGGATGAAAGGGCAAAAAAAAATGTTCATGCCATTAATACCACAGGATTATTATATGAGTTGGCACACTTGCAGTGTTCTAAAATAACATTCTAAAACAAAGGCTACGGGTCTAGATTAATCCTAGATGCTCATAAAGTGGTTTTGTTCCTCTGTGACTGTTAAATCATGTTTAAAATTTAAATCCTTATTAGAATCCTTACTTTTTCTAATAGGAGCCACAAAGCAGCTTTATTGAAAGTCATTTTCAAGTCAATTAATGGGTGTTACAGAGGCCTGCAACTTTAGTAAAAAAGAGCACTGAGAAAAACAAGATTAAAACGGGGAAACTAAACTGGACAGGATTGCAAAATAATATCAAACAATCAATTATGATTTACGAAATAAGACATTACACAGAAGCCTTTAGAGAATACAGCAGAAATATGTGTGAAATAAACTGATGACTAATGTCAGATTTGAGTGTGACAAACCCGGGACGGATTAGACTACCAAGTGTAAATGCATGTGGTTAAAATCTTATTAGCATATAATCTGGATTTAGTCACATGAAGTGATCGGGTGTAAATGAGGTCAATAACTGTCTATTCAGTGCAGGATTTTTTAAATGAACTACTAGATGATTCTCTGAGTGAATGAGTGATGTGATGAGAGATGCTGTTTTATGTGGTCCACACTACAGGCTAACTCCCCTGAGGTGAAAGAGGCTCTGCAGAGACAGACAGACAGACTCACACAGCTACAGGAAGAGCACCAGAAGATGCTCAGAGAGGTGAGACACCTAAACAACTCTCTATCTCTCTCTCTGTCTCTCTCTCTCCCTCACACGCACACACACACACACACACACACACACACACACACACACACACACACACACACTCACTACACACTTATTTTCATTGTGTTTGATCTGCTGATTCTGGGCTGCAGTCCCAGCTGAGAAAGCAGCTTCTTTCAAAGCTTTCTTCAATTGTCAGTTTCAGAACCTGAAGAATGAAAATGCCAGTCTGAAGACAAGCCTTGAAGAGCTGAAGAAAATCCAGAGACTTCAAGAGAAGAAACGAGAGAAGGAGAGGTCTCCCGGAGAGGTAAAGAGAGTGATTCTGAGAGGAGAGTGTGAAGGAAAAGACATGGCAAGAGAAGAGGAGGCAGATAGAGCAGACAAGATAAAAGAAGACATGAAAAGAGTACGGAGAGAGCAGGGAGAGGGCGAGGAGGTCCGACTTAGAGAAAGGAAAGAGGAGGCCAACGATGCAGTGGGACCGAAAGAAAGAGGAGAAGCAGAGGGAGAGAAAGAGATGGAAAGAAGAAGAGAGAAAACAAAGGACAAGTCAACAAAGGATGAAAGCAAGACAGAAGTCCAACAACCCGCACAAGCACAAAAACAAGAAGAAGAGGTAAGAGAGATGGATGAGAGTCTTAGACAGGAAATTCTGGCTCTATCCACTCAGCTCCATCAAGCTATGGAAGAGGTAGACCAGCAGGCAGTGCTGGCTCAGGAGCTGCGTTCAAAACTTGGGGAACAGACTAAGAAAGCCCAGGAGGCAGAGCAGAAGATGCTTCTTTTGGAGACTGAGAGCCAGAGACTCAGGAAAACATCAGAGAATCTGACAGAGGCCAGGAAACAGATAGAGGTATTATAATTTTTACAATTAATGCTTTTTTGCCACATTAGTCTACATAAGTCTGTAGAGCAAGATGTTCCCGTTTTAAGTTTACGAAAAAAAACCCTGTCCTGATGATGTATCTCGAAGGTTTTGGGACAGATATTTAATGAACCCTTTAGATTTTGTTCTGTCTAGTGCTGTGTAACAAAAAAGGAAACCAGATAGCTAAAGTTTCTGCCAGTCAGCAGAATACCAGATCTGTGTTTGTTAGCCTCTGCAATAGTTGCTAAGTTATTCCTAATGACTAAATGATGAATATGTGTATTGTGTGTTGGATACTGTAGTGATGGACAAAAACACAAGGAACAAGGAGGCTGAAGAATACAGTCCTGCACTACCAAAAATGACATGGCATGTCAAATGAATAAATAGCATGTGTGTTTCACGTCATAAATAGTTTTAGGTCAGAATGCCTCAAAAAAGGTGCTTTAAGGCAATTTTTTGATGGTTTATACCTTATACATTACTGGGGAAAAATAAGATTAAAATGAAATAAGCTAATTTTGGACACTAAACATAAATTGTTAGGTTACCCCTGTTGCGGATAATTATGGATAATCGACTAGTAAGTAAGGAGAGAGTTAATATTATTAATTGATTACAGGTTAATCAAGTGTATGGACAGTGCCCTATGTTTTTTCTCTGCTTGTTTATAAATACTTCTCTATGTGCATGCTAGCATTTGCAGTGTGAATTGATGCACCAGGAGGAGGAGCTGATGCGCCTGCGTAGTCAAACAGAGCTGCAGAAGATGGAGGCAGCAGTAATTCCTCAGTTAGAGAGCGAGAGAGCTGCACTTGAGAGAGAGAAAGAAACTCTCAAGGCTACCATAGATTCTCTCAGGGCTACATTGCGCAAGGTGAGATTACTTACTGTTACAGCTTCAGTGAGTATTTTAGACCTATATTACATGCCCAAAAACTTAACAGCAGGTCGATTATAATGTGGAAGCATGAAACAAATCTGTTGTTTTGGATTTGTAAGTTTAATTAAAAATGTTCTATCCTAATAAATGTCAAATAAAACTCCTGATGGAGGAGTTTCTTATGCTGGTTATGTCGGCAACATGTATGTGAAGTTAATAAATAATGTAAGGTGAATAATTGTAATTTTTTAAAAGCAAAATAAATGAACTAGAACTCACTTTAATTAGGATAATGAATTTTTAATGTCATTAAAGTGTTGTTTTGTATTTTTGTCACCCTAAAGGCTGATCAGCTTGAGTTGACCAATCAAACTCTTAAGGCGGAACTTGAACGTTTAGGACGGAGCTTAGAATCAGCCCGACGAAGGGAAGAGGAGTTGGAGGCTGAGCTGAGGGAGTCTGGTCTTGAGGTGGAGTCTGTGAGCAAGGGGCGGGATCAGGCAGTGCTGGAGGTCACACGATTGGAGCAGGAGAAGGAAGCATGCCAGTCTGAGCTTGACAGCCAACGACGTGAACAGAGGCAACGAGAGCGAGAGATGGCCAGGCTCAGGCAACAGCTGGAGAGCACTACCTCAGCTTTGGAGCATGGCAACCAGAGAGCCTGCAGCCTGGAGCTCCAGCACAGGTAATGCAAATGTTTTATATATTCAATAAACTACTTTTCCTTTACCTGCTGTTAGCAGCAAAGAAAGTTTGATCAGGAGCAGTTTGTGCCTTATATTTGCTAGGAGAAGGAATAAGTCTGGCCATTCACTATTAACAGCAATGGAAGTCAAGTGGCTAATAATCCCATGGGGCGCAAAACTGAGGATTAGGAAAGGCATAAAGTGAATGTGAATAATTAGCAGTATCAAATGATATGAAGACTTATATCATAGTAAGACTTATTGGCTATATTGTCAAGCTCTATTACAGATTTAGGTGCCATTATCACTATTTCACAGAGACTTTAAAAAGCATTATGTCATCTAAGCAACCTGCCTAGTGAGAACTAACCCTAACCCTAACCCTAACCCCAGTCTAAGTGCTTTACAATATCAAACCTTACTAAACATAAACCAGTGAAACCTTGCAAATTGTCAAATTCAAAAGCAGATTTAGTCCCACTTATACATTTTATACATTCAAAAGGGTCCTCCAACTTGTCAGGAATGACAGAAGCTTAATTATGTGCATATATAATGTCTCAGTGAAGCAGAGCTTGCTTTATGAAACAAGTATATGCTCTTGACTTTAATAAATAAGGGGCATAGTGCACTATTACTTCTGGGATGCAAATCATTGTAGTTGACTTCTTCACCTCATATTTCTGTAGACGAGTGTGCCAGGAGCTTGCCCAGGTTAAAGAGGCCTGCTCTCAACTAGAGGAACTGCAGCAGGAGAACCAACGACTGAATGACCTAATTGCCAAGAGCAACACACAGATAGCCTCTCTAACCAAGGTGTGTAGTGGGAGGTACCTACAAGAACCATGGACCAAGGCCAAAGAACTACTTTTGGTTACTAAACAACCGATCACTTGTTTCTTTTAACAGATGATTGTTTAAACTTTTTATATGTCAGTGAGATGTGCGAGATAATTTTTGTAGAGTTAAATGAACCTATATGTTACGTAAGTTTAATACCAGGTTTTTTCTGGAACTGTCCATTCAGGCCAAGAACCATTTAGGAGCTTTTATTTTATTATGTGAGTAATTATATTAGCTTTCTTTCTTCTGTTCTTCTTTCAAATTTTCAGGAACTAGCCAACGAGAAAGCAGAGTCTCAGAAGCTGTCCAGTGAGATTTCCCAGTTAAACCAGTCTATTGAGGAGTTGGATTCCAAGCTTAAAACAGCCACTGCACAATTTCAGCAGCAAACTGAGCACCCTAAATCAGAGTTAGAAGTCACTGCCTCTGCTGCTACTTCAGACTCAAGTGCCATAGAAGATTCACAACAAAACAGGCAGTCTGCGGTACAGACAGAGAGCCATAAGGAGGTGGACATCAGCACTGTGGATCAGATCTCAGGCAGCCAAAGCTCTCTCTGTACCTCAGAAGAGACAAAACCCCCTGTGGACAAACTTCAAAGTGCTGACACCAGCAGGGAGAGACAGGAGCCCGCCAGTGAGAGACTGATAAACCTAGAGAAAGAGGTTTGTGTCTGTGTATGATCTTGCTTATGTCAAATAACAACATGAGGTCAACATGTTCTGAGGTATGATGAGCTAATTAGGAAAGTCTAAAGTTTAACTACATTCAGTTTTATGCAAAAGTTTGGCAAACACTCCAGAGGACCTAAGAGTTCGGAAAAACTTTTTGTACAGGTAGATGAATGTTAATGTGTGAGAAATAGGGCTGCGTCGATAAGGATGCAGACCCAGCATGAATACGATGTTGTTTTGCAATCACCAATGCGGACTCCGATACCATACTGAATGAGTTGTTAACATAAATTATTGCAATATATCGTAACGTTTAAATAATGAAAATCTAGCTGACTTAAATGTTATGCAGAAACTAGCACTGCTAACTATACCGTGGATGAAGTAGCGTTGCAACCGAGAAGAGCAGTTTTTTTTAATGTCAATTTTAGAAAATAAGTTTGCAGTTTATTTGCTAAAGTTAACATATTGAAAAAAATGTATGGCATCTATGATATATCAAGTTTTATTATTTTCTCTTTGCTTAAATACAGCTTAAAACTGTATTTAGGCTACCTTCATATTTAGAACCGACAATGATGATGTTCGACCTTTGTTGTGTTCTAGAATGCAGTGCTGCAGCGGGAGCGGGATGTTTTGCTGTCGCAGTTGGCCCAGTGTCAGACCGCCTGCAATCAGCTGCGAGAACAGCTGAATACGCTGCAGCACCACTCCATCTGCCTGCAGGAAAACTGCACAAAACTGCAGGAGCTCAACACCAAACTACAGGTGCCTGTGTGTGTGTGTGTGACTGTGTGTGGGTGTATACCTAGTCTTGACTTTTTATTTGTTCCTAGAAAAAAAAAACCCATCTCTGATCAAGACATCAGACATTCTTTACATACACTAAACATACACTGTTACTCTAAACTACACAATTACTCTACATTGAATGTGTAATAAAATAAATAACTCATAATTTCATGTGGATCAATACATGTAAAAAAGATGGCAGGTGGAAGCTAATTGAAGTGTTAGAATCAAAACAGAGTGCATCACTGTGCCACTGGAGCTGATTCCCTCTATATAAAGTTGTCTATGCAAAGTTTCTGTGAAATCACTACATCATGTTGCTGCATTACAGCACTACAGAATGTTACACCAATAACAATATTGCTTTTATAAAGTTGCCATTTAGAATATGAGGTTTTGTTATGAATGTGATGAAATATTGATTGTCACAATTGTACTTTATATCAAGCATAACCAAAAAGCCAGAGAGGGCCTTGATTTACTGTGCACATATTGCACATGAAGTCAGTATTTGGTGTTAGTTTGACCAGCTTCTGTTCTGGGATAAATTCTTATTTTTGAACTGTGTGACTGTATGTAATTCCGTGATTGAATCTCTGCCATTCTCTTTCAGGTGGAGCAGGCTGCTCTGGGTTCTCAGCATGCCTCAGTGTTGGCACGGTGCAAAGAGAGTGATGTGCGCTGTGCCACCTTAGAGGCAGAATCTAAGGTGTGGCAGAAGGAGAGGGAGGAGTCAGCAGTGCGCTCTGAGGCTTTAAGACGGGACCATGAGAGACTGACAGCTCTGCTGCACAGGCAGGAGACAGAGCTGGAGGAGCTAATGAACAAGCACAGTCAGCTAAAGAGCAGCAGTAGGAGCCTAGATGCTCAATACAAAGACCTGGAGGCAAGGTAACGGTCACTGTATACAGAGCAAAGGCACCTACAGGTCGCTGAGGCTACAGGATTTTCATAAGATCTAAAAAAAAATCCCAAAAATGATTTAAAGGAGACATATTTCAATGTTTCATTCATATTTAATGTAGTTCTCTATGCCTTTTGAGAGACAAATAGGAAAGACAACGGCTTGTTTTATTATTTGTATAATAAATGGCCATGTTTTTGCTTGGCTGTCTCCATGGAGGGAGGATGTGGCTCTTCTGTGACAGACAAAAACTTAGCTATGACTGTTACAGAACATGGTTTTGAGAGACTGTACACGTTTTGAGAGACCACACAGTTTTTAAGCTTGTTTATGCTAAAAGACCGTATATACTCACTCTTTTAGCATACTGCCCACTTATTGACCGTCTTGCTAATGCCTCGTAGTAACTTCCAGTTGTACAAGACCAGTCTCCTATCACTTTGAAAAAGAGAAAACTATACATTCCAAATTAAAAGCCACATTACCATTTCAAAAACATTGATCTGAGTGATGCAATTAAAATCACTTGTAAAATCTGACAACAGCATAACACATAAGCATTGTATGTTCAAATAACACATTTTAGCTTTTTCAGCTGGTTACTGCGCGTGTACATATCTCCATAACAGGAGGATAAAATAAGATAATCCTTTATTGATCTCACAGTGGGACATTTTTCCATGAGGACAGTACTTTTCCTGCAAACACATGCCATGTTAAATATTCTTATTCATTTTTCAACCAGTGAACGTTGTCACCTCAGTTATAACATCTCTAATGTTACATAAGCATCTAAGCTTAGCTATATGCCCTTACTTTAATTTAATCTACATTTATATTTACAGCATTTAGCTGACACTCTTATCCAGAGCAACTTACAAAGTTAATCATATTACAGGTAGGCCAATGTAGTGTTAGGAGTCTTGCCCAAGGACTCTTATGGGTGTAGCACAGCATAGTCACGCAGACTGGGATTTGAACCCCAGACTGGGATTTGAACCCCAGTCTCCCACATGTGGTGGTGGCTCCCTGGCGGGTAGTTGCGTTATCCGCTGAGCTACACAAACCACAATCTAGTATGCAAAACATTGAGTGAGCAGCTCAGAAAGCATATTAATATTAAAGCATGTTAATATCAGTGAAAAAGAACCTTATAAATCAGTCATTAACAGGACAATAATGTTTGGGATATATGAGAAAAACTGTTTTAGACAGTATTGTACATCAGAGATGCTTGTTTCTGAAAGAGCAAAGTGAATATATGCAGGTCTACTGGCTGGAAGTTCTAGTAGATACCTAGTGTGCCACAGAATTGAGCCGGAAATCCTAAAAGTCTGTTTAGGTTTTCTGCCTTTTTATCTTGGACATGTTCATGCAAATCTGACATGTGAAAAATCTGTGTCTAGTGATGAACAAGCTGAGCTAGCATACTTACATTTTTGTACAGTGTTAACTAACATAATAGCAATCAAAAAGCTCCAATTTGGTAGATTGCATTTTAGTAGATGCAGATGCTTTTAATGGATATGCAAATACAGTATGACAAATGAGGAGAAAAGGCATAAAAAATGCATGGATAAATTCACTATCCAGGCTGTTTATACTGGAAGTTCCATCATCACGGCCGTTGAAGCAGTCAGCAAAATGAAAATGCATGAATATTCATATGTGGAATGTGCGTTGGTAATGTTCTGTGCTTTTTGTCTGCTTAATTGCATTGTCCATGTCCAGGCATAAAGAACTGATGGAGAGCAAAGCTCAGCTGGAGGAGGCAGACAAAGCAATACAAGAAGAGAGAGAAAGGATGGAGAGAGTCGCACAGGAGCAGGCCGTGAGAGAGAAAGAGCTGGAGAGGCTAAAAATGGAGAATGAGAGGCAAGTCTGACGTTGTTAATAAACCCAGTCTGGTGTGTCGTTCTGTTACCAAGAAGGCAAAAAGACACAAAGGAAATGACACAAACAGCCACAGAGGAAACCCATAACCCAGGTTAACAGCTCACAGACCTGCAGAGAGGAGGATGGGGGAGTTTGCTGTCACTGGAAACTGAGTCATAGTCTAGTTCCTCCTGTTGTGGCTTTGTGCTGGATAACCACTACTGAAACATAGCTTTTTATGACTACACTGTTAATGCACAAACTATCCCATACTGTTTGTAAATCTGAAGTGTTTTGTTGACATTGTATGTATTATTTTTGTAAACAGTTGTTTTATTTTTGTTCTTGGACAAATCTTGAACAAAGTTGACCGTCATTAATAGAGAATATTGAACAAGCCAACTTCCCTCCCCATCCCCGCTATTGCACCTGTTGATAGTCAGTAATGATAACATACAGCGCCATGTAGAAGTATTTACCTCTTAAAAATGATAAACAAAAGAAATCAGTATTCTTAAAGTTAAAGTTACATTTATTTGCTTCATAATTGGTTAAATTATTAAAAGAATTGCCAAATTTCTATATTTAAAAATCCCACTATTTAAGGATAATGGGTAAGGCTCTGAAACTGAAGAACTTTAAATGTAATCCTGAAAATGGTGATAACATTAAAGGGTAGGTTAGGGGAAGGGTTTAATACTTTCACTTTCATGTCCTTCATGTTTAGCAGGGATTGTGCCAGAATTAAATCATGAGTGGGGTCTCCAAAGATACCAAAGATGTGTTGTGATATTTTGTCCACATAGGAAATATCTACGATAAAATATATATGATAGATCTACACATTTTTCAAACCTATATGACTGTCTGGTGTTGCTTTTTAGTTGGCCAGTAGATGGATTGATTGATCTGCGGATTAATTGACTAATGGCAAGATTACCCACAGGTATGTGAACCTTCAGAAGGAGTGGATCCAGGTGCAGTCTGAGTTATTGGCCCAGGTTTCGGTTTTGCGTGCCGACATGAGCTCAGCCCAGCTGGAACGGACCAAACTGGAAGGTGAACTCAACATGCTGAAAGAACAGAACCAACAGCTGGATCTCAACAATGTCCGCCTCAACAGCCAGTACCAGGTACTGGAACGAACTCTCAAAACAGCTGTTCTTTGGCACTTAACATGGTGAAAATACTCATCACGCTTCTGCTTGTATAGATTCTTATGAGTAAACTCTGAAGGAAATTTCTGTGAATTATGTGACTGTATGATTAATCGCAGTGACAGGTGTGAGGAACAGCGGCATATAAAATGACTCATAGATTGTAATGTGCATTATGGTAATTAAGCCAGGACATTATGCACATTATGCTGATAATTATGTGCCTGTAAATGTATGCCATTTTAAAGGATAAATGTGTGTTTGTTAGCTTCTGACTCAGTTGAAGGGTAATATGGAGGAGGAGACCAGACACCTGGTGGAGCAGAACCAATCTCTGGCCAAAGAGAACCGGGCTCTGCTGGAGCGCAGCCTGGAGAGTCGAGATCAGCACCACATCCAGCAGAGAGAGTATCTGTGAGTGCCATACATGTGCATACATTTATACAATCACTCAATCGCATATTACCAATCGCTTACTTCTGTGGTAAAGCTGGTTTAATATTCATATTTCATATTTTTTTCCTTTAGTAGCTTTACCAGAGTAATGCCAAGTAATTACTATCAGTGTTGGACATATGCAGGTTTTTAAAGTCACAATATTGATTTATGTGCTACTCTTAAAGAGTCACAAATCGCTTTACAAGTATGAATTTGATGATTTTACCGGTGTCAGAGGTAAATTTTAGTCAACTAGCAGTTCACTGTCAATATTTTCAGCAGCCAACCTAGTCACCGTTTTAATCCTTGTACCAATTACAATAACATGACTTTTACTGCCCTTAGGATAACAATGAAACAATCATCACACTAGCCCTTCACTGGAAGATAGTTTTTCCTAAGACAGCGTGAAGTTATTGTTATTTGACTCGAGGGGTTACCTCTGTATATGCTACAGCGCATGGGTCGTATGTCGTTTTCAATTTTGTCACATGTAGCTTAACCAATATGTAAACTTTTTGTCTTTTAACCATGGAAGTTTTGGCAACACGCCTTTACATAAACTTTTCCATTGAACCGATAGCAGTGAGCTTCTCAGCCCGGCGCCGATAGGTATATATTTTATAGTTAGTATTAATTGTGACTCTGTGATTTTACTGATTTTTTACTTAGAAAATTTCCACAATTGTCAGCCAGAAATCTTCATTTGGTGCATACCTGATATTATTATGTTGCCAACAGCTTTCAAATTTTGCAGTAAAGCCAGTATATTAGAGTTCTCTCTGTAGATCTCACTCATTATCATTACCTTTCTAATGAACACACTTGTTGCACATACCATCTCACTTTCCCTCCCTCTCTTAGTGACAAGCTGAATGAGCTGCGCAGAGAGAAGCAGAAATTAGTGGAGAAGATAATGGACCAGTATCGGGTTTTGGAGCCTGGCCTGCCTGCACCCAAACAAGCCAAGTTAGTGTGATTTAATTCCACCCCAGGGGCTATTCCTGCAGGGCATTTCATCTCATTTCAGCTTATATTTTTCACACCACCCACATTTCTTCTCTCTGTGTACACCACAGCGTTTATCTGCTCCTCTTCCTTGTGTTTGCTCACACCTAATCTCTGGTCCCCACAGGAAGTCGAACTGGATTGCAGATCGGATGAAAAAGCTGATAAAGCCTAAAGGTGTCAGAGAGGGTCGGGCTCACTTCATCGCCGCCGGCAGCATAGAGAACCTGGCAGAAGCCGCAGACGCACCACCGTCCTCTCCAGCACACAGTGAGAGACTGCAGCTCTATTAGACCAGGCACAAAGGAGCACAGACAGTAAACAGGCAGCCACAGACTCTGTAAAAGACATAAAAGTGCCACAGAGCCCATTACAATAAGAGGCTTGCATTTTAAAGTAGTCTTACTATAATTCTAACTCCTGGACTTCTACCAGATGTGTTCACCTTAGAAAACAGTAGGCCACCTTAGAGAGCTGTAACTCTTTATAGAGCTATGGAAATTGATCCTGAATTTCTGTCTAGATAAAGCTTGTCCCTAAACGGTCTTAGAATAATCACATTTCATCATGAATCATTATTATGGACAAAATTATTATTATTAAAGCATTATTTGCTATGTATTTATTTATACATTATGTGTAATGTTAGTGTATTAAAGCTATGTTCAGAGTAGTCACTATAGCCATCAGAAAACTTTATACCATGTTTTTTATACCATTTGAAAATGCCAGGAAATGCCAGTCATGATTGAGCAACTAGAATTTTGAATTGAATTGTGAATTTTCTGACCAGTTTTGTGGCTGAAATTTACATTTACATTTAAGGTATTTAGCAGACGCTCTTATCCAGAGCGACTTACAACCGTGCTTAGCTAGTACAGGAAGTTTAGAGCCTAAAACTCACCACGAGCTCAGACACTGCCCGAACAGGGGGCCAGTGCTGGTACCTAGAGATTAATACACAGACATAGAGCAAGTAAACCAAATTAAAGTCCAGGCCTTCACAATATCAGAATATTCAGAATATCATTGGATGGCGTTTTCGGGGCTTAAACGGTTGTTGTGTCACCCACAGCACATGGCTGTGTGGTTGCTTTTTACTGGTTTACTGAATTTACAGGCGTTTCACAATATCTTTGTTATTAAGTTACATTTCCCCACCTGAGCTCGAGACCGGAATCTGAAATGAAATAAGCCACACCTCTTGTTTGAAGCCCAGATAACCAAGAACTTACATTGAACATATTTGGAGATGAATCTGTTAATCATACATGGACCATATTAAAAGAGTTGAAAGAGAGAAAGGTCTTTTAGGCCTACTATAGATGTGAAAAATTACAATTATTTACACAAAATTGTGTAAATAATTCTTGTAACAGAGTAATCAAATCATGATTAAATTGAAGATTTTCAGAGTCATTACGTAAAGATACCTGAATTGATTTATAAGGTCAAAAGTTTGTACCTGTAAGTAACGCGCAAAGTTTCTTCGACCATCAAGTAACACTTTCAGAGAGTTTTCTCATGGCAGCAATGTGTTCCTGTGGTCTTTCCAGCTCAGGATCAGGACCCTCGCAGTGCCCCGGTTTCCCCCACGCTCCTGCGAAGGGTGGGCTCACAGGGAGAGGCAGAGGAGCCCAAAGTGTCGCTTCGGTCCACCCGCCGTAAGCTGGGCTCAAGGCATGGCTGGGGGCTGAGCCGGGGAAGAGACTTTGGCCTGTCCCAGTCCTTCAGCCCTGGAGACCAGCGCCCCCTGCCCCGTGGCCGCCTACGTACACCGTCCTCCGCGTTGTGGGAGACTGAAAAGGACAGCAGCCCCTCACCCAGTGAGGAGGGGAGAGGTGAGAGAGACAAAAAAGGAGAGAGAAGGAAAAGAGCTCAAGAAAAACAAGCATTCATTGAATTTATTCAATTCAAATATGTACTCACGAAAATGCAATCTCTAACTTACTTAGTGTGCATCGTACAAAGAGGTGCAGCCTTTTGAGGGCTGTAAAAAGGACAGATTTTCTGATAAAATTGGGAACTGAAGAAAGGCAAAATAAATGAAAAGTTGTGGTTTTATTTTAAAATTGATACACTTAATAGCTTATGGATGCATTAATTGCTAGTTCTTAGGTACAGTAGTCACATGCTAATCTGACGTTTCTTCTGAAATGAAAGGCATTCATGGGGAGTTTGCTGCAGTATACCCAACCAACACTTTGCCCTTAGTGACCTTAGGCTTATGTGCAGCTACTCCAGTGTGTCCTAGACTGTTAACAAGCTGTTTAATGGCGATTACACAAGCTGTGTGTGCAGCAACATCAGCAATGTGTGGACCCTAATGTAGCTGAATTAATGCATTTCAGTCATATACAGCAGCTGTATAATGTGCACCTGTGTAGTAGATATATCTAATAAACCGGCTCATAGTGCACACACAGTGTTTAAATGGAAGACATGAAGGAAGTTGTTTAGGAAATGTATTTTGTTTCCCGAAATCAGGTGTTTCAAGTGAGGAGAATCTGACTCCTGAACACTCCGATGTTAGCCGTGTCTCTTCTGGAGCTGAAGGTCAGTAGATCAGTCCCAGCCACACAGTGCTAGTCATTCATAACTCACCCAGCGGATGTAATTCTGTGTAACGTAACGTTTCTTTCTCTGTTTTTAGATTGCCATTCCAGTTTTGACAAATCCACGGATTAAGAACAACAGCACGATTCACCAACTGGAGTGTGATAATTCTGTATTACTGTTTGGGAACAATGTATCCCTGTTCAAGTTGATGTACATCTTTTATCTTTTTTTGCACTATAAGTTAAAACAGATCTATTTTAAGTAAAGCTTTAATAAAACCATTTGTACATTTCTTTTAACAATGTTCATTATTTACAGTACTGTGCAAAGTCAGAGACCTCTCTTCACGTTTTTCATTTATTTATCAGTGTAAAAAGGAGAATTTAACAGAAGCCCCAACAACTAAATATAATATCAGAATTTGCAGTGTTAGGTGTTCCTCTTTGCTTTTAGTAGCCTTCATTTCTGAAGTTAGCATTTTACTTTTCGTTAGCACATTGCTTTTCATGATTCAAGTAATGCCATCCACAAGTTGAGGTCTGGAATTTGGGGTGGTCAGCCCATTGCTCCCAGAACACCTGTAGCTGTTTAGCTTAATCAAAAAATGGTGCTTATTTTGTACTCAAATTTGATATTTTTGTGCTTTTTCTCAGTACAGTTCTATAAGACCCATAACATCAAGTTTCCTTCTCACAATGAACAGATGTGAAACAAGACTGGGGTCTGTTTGTCTCTCAAAAACTGATTTCTGTAAGGCTTTTGTTCTGTTTATCCGATTCTGACAGAGTTAGGGATCAACCAGGTTTTGCAGATGTGAGGAATCCCATTTTCTCTGTATCCTTTACAGAAAGCTCCAAGCTCCAGTTTTGGAAACTCATTTTCCACTGGTTTTCCTCAGGACTTTCTATTTCCTGAGGAAAGTGAGTTGTCTTATATCTAATGTCCTCAGAAACATCGCCTAATAATGAATAACTGACTTGTGCACGGCCCTGTACATGTTTAAACCGAAATCGTAGCAGTAGTTACATTCTACTTCTTCACCACTAGGTGGCAGCAAGTTGCTCTGTAGTCGGGGAACACTGCAGGTCTCTGTGTCAGTACAGTGAATACGTATATGAGTGTCTCTCACACAAAGTGATGCTAACAACATATTTATGAGGGCAAATTAATTCTCGCTGCCTCGCACCGCACCAGCTGACACTTTAGAGACTCTGACATTTGGAAGGGGAGCAAGAAGGCGTGGGGGGGTGGGCTCTTAAAACATTGTGGATGCAAGGAAAGAGGTTTTTTTTGACAATCCCTGGGCTGAATCATAACTCAAAAATGACAAATGGAACGCTAATACAATTCATGAATTATGCAGTTGTCATGGTGATATTAATCAAAATGCGTCAGTGTGCACACCATTTTGTTTATGAATTGATGATATACTGTGGTTGACAATTCGGTGACAATCAGGGCCTGTCATTCTGTTCTGCTGGAATTGAAACCAAGTCAGTAATGTCCTGTTTCAGAGTTTTACAGAGTGCTTCTGTAACCGTATACACCCTGCGTTAGTGCTTTGCTCGAGGTTACCCTGCCTTTTAATACGGTGGAATGAAGGAAGCAGCGAGTACTAAGGCATCAGCCAGAATTGGGGATAACTATTATTACTATTACTCTTCCTGCTAGACTGGCCTTGGCTGGGGCTGAAATGAGAGAGCTTATTTGTGGCTCCAGGGCCGATGTCCCTGGTGTATTTGGTCCTTGACAAAGCCAGAGCAGGCCAAGGGTGAGGCCAGAGTGACATGGCTGCTAACAGTGCTTGATGAGTTCTGACCTTCTGACCTCGTACATATTCATTATAGAAGTGTGGTCTCTGAGGACTCGCTCTTAAATATAGTCACCAATAATATTATCCATCTCAGCCACTCTCATCTAACCCCTCCCTCTTGTTCTTTCTCTCTCTCCTTCCTCCATCACCAACTCTTGTCATCCCCCCTCCTCTCCTCTCCTTTCCTTCTCCCCCCCCTCCCCTTTCGCCCCTAGTGTATTAAAGGCTTTGACGCTCTCAGTAAAAAGCTGATTTATTTTGTGCAAGTATCGATCGGTCGCTGCATTAAAGATTATAATTCATTACCCCGGCCCTTTTAATACATTAAACACTCAAAATAAAAATAAAATAAAACAAAATCGAGCTGGGTGAGGGGAGAGCACTCAAACGCTCTCTCTCTCTCGCTCTCTCAAACTACACACATGCACAAACACGACCTGTCCTTTCAATCACACACACACACACACACACACACACACACACACACACACACACACACACACACACACACACACACACACACACACGGTCAGGCTACAAGTACATTAAAAGGGACAAAACTGGCCCAGACATTTATATACAGTACAGTAAAGTCAGAGACCTGTCTTAGGGGGTGTTTCTGAGGAGATTAGATAGAAGATAATGAACATAAGAGCTTTATTTAATTTAAATGTTTATTGGTAGCAAAACTTCTGTATCTAGTTTCTCTTTTATAAATATCTAGGTAAAAAAAGAACTGAGAGGGTAAAAGGCACAACGAGCATGTCCTTATCCAGGCTTGGTTTCTTCCTGACTGTAAACAGTGTTTGAGGGACTTGTTCGTGGCTATAGCCTAGCATACCTCTATAAAGCAGATACATCGTGAAGAACAGGGTCGACACGTTTGATCTACTCCGCCTAGTCTCTTTTAAATCCATCAGTTTTCGAGGTTTACAGCTAGGGGTATGTTTGTGGCGGAAGGCTTTGCTAGGACTGCACTATTTGCCTGTTGGTAGGAGTACTTTAAACATGTTCTCATTCACAGCATCCCATATCTCCATGGAGGAATTTTAAAAAATATAAAACACCCAATCTAATTTCCAGATGGATTTGTAAAATCATTTGTGATGCACTGTGTTTGCATATATGTTTTTAATAATGGGGAATTCCCTGAATATATCATAATAATTAGCATTTTGTGCCAAAAAAAATAATTATAATAAAAAAAAATATATATATATATATCTATATCTATCTATATATATATATATATATATATATATATATATATATATATATATATATATATATATAGATAATGCCATCAAATTCTCATTTTTCTTCAATATGTAGTGCAGATTCAGCTTCTAAATCTGTGAATCCTTGACACATTTTTGAGAAAATGTTCTTGGGAGAAATTATCTCCTTATATTATGAGGTTCTAAAATCATCACAGGTTTTATATTCCGGTTAAAATGTTTTTGTCACTTGGAGGCCTCAAAAAAACCCTGTTGATTCAAGGCCGTGCCTTTTTTTCAAAGGATACAGAGAAAATCTTACAACGGTCCAGAACACAAAACCTGCACAATGCTTTCACCTTTGTGAGAGGAGAAAATTAGGCCCATCTTCTCATCTGAAAACACCCACAGGTGTTTCTGTCCATCCTTTACTGGGAGAAGAACACTCAATGTGGCTGTCTAACAGCCATGAAGCCATTACTTACAGTAGGAAACATCACACCAAGGACACGTGGGACAAAGAAGCTATTGAGGTTTTCGAAGAATGGACTGGCCACTCCGGAGTCCAGACCTCAGCATCGCTGAACGAGCTTGGGATTATATGAGAAGCAGAAGATGCAACCAACGTCTGAACATCAGAGGTGTGGAAAAACGTCCCAGTAGATTTTATAGAAGCGCTGAAAGGGCGCCTCCTGAAAAGACCTGAACGGTAATAAAGGCAAACAGTGGACACAGAGAATACTATACCCTGGGTATTATATCCTGTTGTTGAAGCTTCTGTGTTTATGTAACATACATTTTCTGCTTTTTTACACTGAAAAATAAACATCTTGTATTTGATGGCCACTTTGGCAGGAAGTGATTATTTACATACTATTAATATATCACATGCAAACAGCCAGAGCCCCTCCCAGAGCACATGTACACACTCAGAAGTGCATTAAGGAGGATGTCCGTGTGTAAGTGTGTGTGATGAATGTGCTCTTAGTAAGCTAGCCTCTTAGTAACATTTATTCCAGGAGAGAGCAGCAGAAAAACTAAACTAAACAAAAAGCCATCCATTTCATGCCTGGAGTGAAATACGTGTGTTTATATGAATAATGCATGTGTGTTTTCACCATAGTGCAGCTGTATGTGTGTCAAAACGAGTCCCTTCAATTAGCCAATCACCTGGAAACACCTCCGCAGCCTCAAAACGTTCCGTTCTGCTTTTGAACTCCAGCAGGACCGGAGCGAGGGTGTGTGATGCAGCATCTCTTTGTGGAGTTGGGAACGAGTTTTCTATTTCCTAACACTCCGCTTCAGTAAGAGGACGACTAATTGATTTCTAATTACTAAAGAAGTTAAATGCAGAACTGAACGCTGAACGACACCTTTAACAGAGCTCTAAACAGGTTTCTCATTTAACGCTGTATAAAAAGCAGCATCTGTTGTGCATGTATGATACACACTGCCTCTCTCAAAGCATCATTCTCACGTCTCTGCTTTAAACACTACTTCACAAGCCATTTACGCTACTGTTAAGGTCTCAGCGTGAAATATGCCACGGAGGCCTGCTGCTTCTGCACAGCCTTCCTTTGTAATAGTTTTGTTTTCATCCACATTATACCAGGATGCAGCAGGAGGGGACAAAACAATATTAATAAATGAAAGAGGGACATACTTTATAATTACAGCCCTAATTAGGAAGTATGCATTTCCTGGTTCATGTAATTAATCATTAATAATCAGTACTGCACAAAACAGCAATAAATAAAACAATAAACCAAGTCTTTTATTATTATTATTATTATTATAATACATATTATTGTTATTATTATTATTATTATATTATCATCATTACCATTATTATTATTATTATTATCATTATAATACATATTATTATTATTATTATTATTATTGTTATTATTATTATTATCATCATTATCAATATCATTATTATTATTATTATACATATTATTATTATTATACATATTATTAGTAGTAGTAGCAGCAGTATTAGTATTATTTTAATTTTATCATCATTATTTATTAACAGCAGCAGCAGCAGCAGCAGCAGCAGCAGCAACAACAACAATAACAACAACAATGTTATTTCATGTTTATTATTACAATATTTTTGTAGATTTTTTGAACATTTGTTTTTTATTAAAGTTTATTTATTTTATTAAAGTTTTTACAAGTACAATCAAAACACTTCCCTGCTTTACCTCGTCAACACCTCACGAAGACGTCTTGTTTGGCCGGCTAACTTTAAAGGAGAATCCCAACAATTTTTAAACAGGTGTGCAGAATTTAATGGTGGAGATAAATAAACACATTCAGAGAGAAGGTTTGGTGTGAAATGCTGAGTCCAGAAAAATCACTGTACTGGTGACAGGAGCCAAACGTCAGATGAGTTTAATGCCTCTAAAAGCTTCTAGACAGAAACACATGATTATGAATAAGCTGCCTGCTGCCTGAGATGTTGAGATCTGAGATCTGACCTAAAACATATAGTTTGAGAACCATTCACGGCGGAGGTGTACATGTGGGATGTTGCAGCAGACTAAAAGAATGTATATTTCCAGATTTATCTTTATATATTTCCACCATCAACTTCACATCTGAGAAACACCTGAATACACCTGTAGGTTCACTCAGTGCTTTGGATAGTGTTGTAGCCTATGTGACCCCCGGTGCACATCACCACCACTGCAAGCAATACAGGTTTCCCTACAGGGAACCATTTCACATTAAACCACTTTGAATGACTTTACATCTCTATGACTGGATTCTACAGCAACTCCCCTTTAAACACAGTTTGAATAAACCCCAGAATGACTTTTTACATCACCATGACAGCCAGCTTTAGTGCAGGTTCATTTCAGGATGAAGACTGTAAAGACACAAAGAGTTTAGACCAATCAGGGACTGGGGGTCCCTTGAACCCTGTGGTCCTCCTCAATGTTAACAGTTTTCAAAGATCAACAATGTTCAGACCTATCGGTCAAGTGAAATCAAGGCTACCTGGTTCGAATGTGCTTGTTTGGGACAGGCAGATGTAATGTGCAGGTTCTCAATGTGCTTATCATACTATTTATTAATGAGCTGATTTGCTGATCTTCAGATACAAGGATGCTTTGTTCTTCACTGCATCCTTGTATCTGAAGATCAGCAAATTAGCTCATTGTGTACTAACTTTTTAGGTCATGGTGATAAGCTGATTACACCAGCAGGGCAACTATAAGCTCCGACAGACTCACCAAGACTGAAACTACATTAAGAAAAGTTCAGCAAACTCCAGCTGTACCCTCCATTCCACCAGCCGTCAAACCAGTCCGCCCTCACTGGCAAATATAAACATGAGGAACGCTGGTGCCTTTTTGGAGCCTACCGCAGAGTCAACTCTAAAATAACATGAAGACGAAGAGTCGATGGCTAAAGGTGAGGCCCACCCCAGCAGAGTTAAAGAATCGGCTCTTTTGGAGCCCACGCCTCATCATTAAGCTTCAGGAGGGACGCCATAGAGGAGGAGCCCGGTCACTGGCTGAAAAACTAACGGGAAAGCCCATAACGCTCAACATGGTGTCCACTTATGGAGAAAGTCCTGCTCTTCAAGAAGCCGGAGCAGTCAGCTCTCTGGTTATGCTGTACGGACACGGGAGGAGGGTCAGCAGTACAGTCATGGCGCAGGCGCAGTAGCCAAAACTGAGCAGGTCGTACCGAGCCGAACTCTGCAAGCCATTTACAAAGCGCTTCAAATGTGCTTCTTGGTAACAGTAATTTCACCTTCAGTGTCAAGCATTTTGGTGTCTCTGCATTTAGGAGTCTGGTCTAGTATGGCTGGAAATGACTGCTGGGTGGCACAGCAAACTAGCCCACTTAGTGCACAGGCTTATCTACAGGGACTTCACCTTCAGCATCTCAACAGAGAGAATGCATCGTCTCGTGAAACAAGACAACTGGGTTTCCATTTGTTAAGGCTGGATGCCTGGCTCTTCGTGACACAAGTGCCTGATAAACAACTTAATAGTCTAATGCTGTTTTGTACAACAGGACGTTCATCCACTCATAAACAAAGCCTCTGTTCCCAACATCAATTAGTACAAAGCCTGGCTTCTTACACTAATGTGAGGAGCAGCTCACACTCATTTCTGCACAGGAGTGCTTTTCATCTCTTTGAATGAAGCTGAAAGCAGCTTTCAGCCCACAGCCCAGTCCTGACGGTTCAGCATGACTGTACTGTAATTTCCCCCACTAGAAATGACGTCTGCATAACACTGGCACAATGAAAGAGGGCAAAGCACATCTTCGTGTTTAAGAGGCCTTATGTAAAACATATTTCAGGGTCCACAGTTACAAACTAATAATTCACTGACGTGTTTTCCACACGACCAAGCCCAAACCCTTCAGATCAGCATATCAATATATCCGCTCAAGAAATTCAGCTCCTTTAAATGATTTTATATTAATTCACAACAGGGGCAGCAGACTTCACCCCCCCTCTTTCCGTGCATGAAATCATTGGGAGGGAAAATGCCATTTTGATAAGAGATGTCAGGGTTTTGAGAATAGATGGTTCACATACGCGCTTGAGTGGGTGAGAGAGAAAGAAAGAAAGAGAGAGAGAGAGACGCACACACAGATAAAGAAAGGATGAGGAGGTGTAGATCTATGCAGCTCTTCTCCTCCCATACACGCGCTACCCTAAAGTAAACATGATTAATATTTCAGGAGACACTACGCAGGGTGAGAAACATGCCAGGTAGGCGATGCAGGGCACCGTTAGTGAGACAGCAGTACTTGACCAATGCAGGCTATAATAGGAATTCACTCAAGGCTGCCGTGGTGTTCGCCTTACAAGTACACTTATTACCACTCAGAACGGAGAAACGGCGACTGATCGCAGGAGCCAACAAGCAGAGCTTTCAGCTGTAGTATGCTTATGTGCCTCAGTACTACATCTGAATTAACCACATGAACTGGGATTTTTTACATATTGTATGTTTGTGTATATGTATGTGTATGTATGCATGTATATGTGTATGTGTGTATCTATATGTGTATATGTGTATGTATGTGTGTATGTATGTATGTATGTGTTTATCTATATGTGTATGTGTATGTATGTATGTATGTATCTATATGTGTATATGTATGTACGTATGTATGTATGTATGTATGTATGTATGTGTGTATCTATATGTGTATTTGTGTCTATGTATTTTCTTATCTGCTATGTATCTATTGCTGTAATTTCCTTCTGGATCAATAAAGCATTATCTCTCATGTATGTTTGTATGTATGTATGTATGTATGTATGTATGTATGTGTGTGAATGTATAAATTGTCAACAAGGGTCCTCCAGAGCTCCTTATTGACGAGTCATTAGTACAACCTATTCTGTTTGGAGATCCCTGGTTCCAAGTCAAAGGTTGTCTGATCTCAATGAGTTTTTAGTAAAATAATTGAGATTTATATAAATAATAAAAGTAATAATAAAATAGTGTGAAATCAGAACAACAGTGAAAGTAATGTATTTTATTATTCAGCTCAGAATTGTTGTTACAGAATTGATCTGTTTAATAGAGCATGCTTTTTGTTTAACTGAATGAAAATTATAAATAAAAGATTCATAATGATCAGAACTGAAATAAATGCTCAAAAACGCTTGGAATAAAATCTCCACTTTAACCTACAGTAAAGGTTTTGGTCATTCATTGCAGTTTGGTGATACTTGTTATTCTTTAGACAGCAATGAAAACAAGTAACTACATATTTGTATGCATATGTAAGTGTGGGCACTTCGCGCTGATCAAATCGCACTTTTGTGGATTTTTGTTAAAATCAATACAGAGAACACACACTTCATGAATGCATGATCACTGTTAATGGACCACAGTGAGACTCACTTAAGCATTTCATATGGGTTTTCCCCTCATTTTTCTAAATTCTGCTAATAAACTGAAACTGTGCTTTTATCTAATGATCTGTTAACTAAGATACACTTACTAAATTAATCAACACATGTAATGACTACGCACTGTGTAGCACGGAGTAGCACTGGATAACACTGTAACTGTGTAACATCCGTTATGTATTATATATGTAGCAGGCAGGGTCGCTGTTTCTCTCTGCCTGTACTGCTTACCCAGAAAGTTCTTGTCCCAAAACTGTACGAAAACAAACACAAGTACACACACCTCCTCCAGTCTCAGTTCTCTGTCAGTTTGACAGGCTTTCAGGTAGTAAATCAACACATTGATTGTGAGGGGCAGCGGAGTGTCCTGCTTCTGCTAAAGAGCCATTTTCATTTCACTAGCAGTGCACCCCCCACCTCCTCCAAACCACCCCACTGCCCTCTCCATCAGCATCCATAAACATCAACCCACCACCTTCACCTACATCACTAACCTCAGCCCACTCAGAGACACAGATAGGCTAAGCCTGACTCTGTCTGCCTGCTCAACTCCTTCACCCGGCCCTTCTTCCCTTTCACTCTCTTGCAGAGCCTGGTCAATTAAAGCTAGACAAGAGATCTCAAACTCCCACCCTGGAGGTCCACAGCCCTGCACACTTTAATGATTTCCCCGCACTAACACACCTGACTCAACGAGACAGATAACCATCAGACATGTCATGATCTGAATCATCAACCTTTTCAGGGACGAATTTATCATATTTACATACAGATACCACAGAAAACAAGTCACCAATTTAACAGTGTCTCTACTACGGACGGATTAGGGGTTAACCATGCGTTTTGTTCAGGGCTGAGGCAGATTATTGGTAATTAAAGATACTAATATACAACATTTGGGATGGATATTAATTTCCTAAAACCTGATATATAAACACACAACTTTAAATGTGAAATGTTTTTCAGCCGTATAGACCACAATAAATAAACTCTTTAAATAAATCTTTAATATAATTATAATTAAAAATGATATGTTATCAGTATCTCCCAGTGATGTTTATCAGTCAGTGACATTGGAAAGAAAAACGTGTGGTTGGTGTAGCTCAGTGGATAACACCACTACCCGCCAAATAGCAACCACCACATGTGGGAGATTGGGGTTTGAATCCTGGGCTGACTGACTATGCTGTGCTACACCAATAAGAGTCCGTGGGCAAGACTCCTAACACTACACTGGCCCAGCTGTAATATGATTAACCTTCTAAGTTGCTCTGGATAAGAGCGTCAGCTAAATGTAAAAATGGGGCTTAAAAACTTGTACAACTGTATGTTATATTTACACACATTTTTTAAATATATGCAGTATGTGTCACTGACAAAAGCCACATCAGGAGCTGAGCTGGCTGTTTAGTATCTGAGTAAAAGCCTAAATTCAGACTAAACCCTGTAAAAAGCCTGGACTTTATTACAGTACACTATTCGATCAAACATCTGAAGAGTCAGGCAGTAAAAAAGTAACAACAGTGACGGAATATAAACGTTAATCTGTTCTTTTCATTACATTCAACCAGAAACGTATCTGATGTGAGCAGCTGGATGTGTTGCGAGTATCAGGTGTTTTCTGTGGTGCATGATTTGATGGAAATGGCTCATTTAGTCTAGGCAGAGCAGTGAACTCTTTGGAAGCAGTGAGCTGCATCTGTCTGTACTTTTAACGAGCAAAACAGAAATGAAAATGAGCAGAAATGAAGTATGAATGATTTATTAAATGTAAAAAGATTCATTCTGGTTTTATAAATAATTCCACTGCAGACTTGCACATTCTGCGAGCGTGGCTCCACACAACTCGTCTGTCTCACACACAGAGAACTCACGCCCATCAACACACACGTTATTTTGCTCAGAGTTTGAGCTGAGCACGTGAGCCACGTCTGCTTGGCTAGACTGGGTGAAATTATAAGATAAGACTGCTTTAAGCTTTATATGTTTCACTGTGACTGAATTTACTTTTTCCTTGTGAAAGCAAAGCAAACTGAAAGCCCATGGACTTACATGGATTGGACTTACTCAGCATGACAGAGAGATAGACTACAGAAGTGCTGGTTGGTTGACCTTAAAGGGTTGTCTACTTCTCTACCGATCCAGTAGCCATGTGAGCAGGACATGGGGCCAGACTACAGAAGTGTGTTTTGCTGAGTGGGGTTGCGTCAGGTGTGTCCATAAAGTTGATATGCTGATTCTGACTGTCATAAAAAGGGCTGAATATCGCCTCTGATTATCAGCCAGACCGATAATCAGTCAACCCTTCGAGCAGGCATTTGATTTGTTGTCTCAAATGAAAACATCATCTATTACATCCAGATCTGTATTGTATCTTATTAATGACTGGATATGCCTTAAATATCTCTTATTTTGAAATGGATTTGATTTGAATGGTTTATTACAGTTTTGATTACCACTATAAGTGTTATGAAAGAGTGGAAAACGAATTTAATGTATTATTACTTTTATAATACCGTATAACATTTGTAGTAAAAGAAATTTAAAGGGTTTAGAGTAAAAAAGAGAGGAGCTAAGACATAATGAGAGAATATTAGGAACAGTTACTAATACAGGGTGAAACTCTGTTAGAGACAGAGCCAGGGAGAAACACAGACAGAAAGACACACAGAGAGGAATAAGAGAAAAAGTGAGCTGTTGGAAAAAGAGAAGGCATTAGAGTAAAGAGAAACAGAAAGAAGAAAAATGCTGTGAGAATTAGAGAGAAGAAAGGAGAATTGGAGAGAGGTACAGAGTTGGAGAGAGGTAGAGAGCGCGAGAGAGAGAGCGAGAGGGAGAGAGAGAGAGAGAGAGAGAAAACCAGCCATTAACCTGGAGATCATGTAGGCCTAACCGCACGCTTGCTTTCTCTTGCTTGAATGAGAAATGGAACAGGAGCCAAAGAGCGATAGAGAGCAACTGGCAGAGACAGAGAGGGGGACAGAAAGGAGAGATGGTAAGATCTTTGAAAAGAAGAGCTTTTGGGGGCATCATGGGAAAAAGAAATGAGAGAGAGGAGGCAAAAAAAAGACAAGCTCTCACACTCTCTCTCTTTCTCTCTCCTTTATCTCAATGGCAGTGCTGCTGGAACACAGTGACTTCTCTGCAGAGTTGTAAGAGTAAGAGTGCACTCACATCAAACTACTTAACACAGCTAACAGGACAAACTACACAACACTGTAACACGGAGAGAAAGAGGGAGAGGGAGAGAGAGAGAGAGAGAGAGAGAGAGAGAGTGGCGGCAAAGGAAAGGAAAGGAAAAAGGAAGAAACGAGAAGTAAGAAGAGGAAACAGATGACACAAGGAGAGAGAAAGAAAAATAGCACAAAATGGAGGAAAGAAACAACAGTACAACCGAGAGAACAAGACAGAGACCAAGGTAATAAAAAACGAGGGTCAGATAGGGAGAGGGGAGAGAGAGAGAGAGACACACACAGACAGACAGAAAGACAGACAGAAAGTGCTGATCGGACAGCACCAAAGTCTCGATTTAGGATAATTACTCTCCAGCGTTTTCTCTCGTTCATTCCCTCCCTCCTTTTCTTCCTCACTTCTCTCATTACAGCCTTCTCATCTGATGACAGTATCTGAGCTGCCCACTGCTTATTAAAAAATGAACGTTGCTGCAGATGAGTTCATCAAACTCTCCCTCCCCCCTCCATCTCTCCCAATTCCTCTCTTCTGTAACAGGGCAGAATGGAGGGATTTGAGTAGTTAGTGATGAAGAAGGATGTGGCGTTTGGCAAACATCTAAGAGTGGCATATAGACAGAGTCAATGATGTAGAAACGTAAATCACTACATCACGAGCTCAGCTCTGTTCTGGTAGCTGCTCTGGCTCACGCACACTCAATTTCACTTTAATATTTCAGAACGTTTGGTCTGCTTTGAAGCATTCTGTTGGTTCTCTATTGCCTCTCGCTGCTTCACAGGCTCAGAGTGTAATTAATGAAAGTCGCATTAAGAGCAGAAGCGGCCATTCATTCAGCGGGGAGGAATGGGCTTTAATGAGAATCCTTCATCATAGCGACAGACATAAAGTACACTGGAAAAGAAGAAAAAGTGCAATTTCATTGAAGGTTAAGTGTTACAAGCATTGGCCCCTGCTACGAAGAACTGCTGCAAATGGCTTACAATATGGCCAATTCCATTTTAGACCGATTTCATATGGGTGTGAGAGCTGTATTCACATTTAACTTAAAACTCAATTACAGTCATTCAAAATGATGCCATGCTAATCATATTTTTGGGCTATGGGAGTTTTGTTTAACTAATGAACAAACTGTGGAAAAACCCACTATTCACGAGATATGCAGAATCTATAGAAGAGATATACTTGACTTAATGGATTCCTGACTTACATTAGAAAATTCACTGTAACGTATTAGTACAAAGTCACTTGCAATGACCGCTGTGAAATAATGAGGCCTTGTGGTCATTTGGGATCCTTGATTACATGATGTGACGTATGATGGCAGTTTTCTTCAGTGCAGGCATTCAGTGAAATCTAGGCCTTACTAAGGATTAAACAAAGGAAAATGGAAAAAAAAAAAAAACATCAGTAGGTTCCAAAATAATCAGTAGGTGTTGCTTGTAGGGCAGACGCTGGGGAACCAGAAGCACGCGGCAGAAACAGTGGAGCGGCTCCACAGCAATTAAATCCACTCATAATTTGCTCTTCGACGACACATCTGGAAGTGAGGAAAAAGGCACTGAGCTGAGACACTGCATAAGAAATCACAATGATCATCACACACACAGTGACAGGTAACAGCAGCACAGAGCAAGGTTACAGTCAACCGGCTGTTAATCAATCCACTCACAAAACAGGCGAGTGTGTTATTACATATTCAATAAATACATGAATGACAAACAATATTCATGTTAGTACAGGATGTTTAAGACAAAAGTTCTAGTAAATAAAGTTTATTTTTAATTTCTATTCCGTTTGCAAAAGACGCCGTTCACTATTCAAATGTTAATATAGTCGGTGTTAGTTTGTTAGCACTGCAAACTATTAACATACAATTATCTGTAAACATTACAGGTGAAGTACTGCCAAAGCTAAGCTGCTATTTTAAACCTACAGCACTGTGCAAAAGTCAAACAACATCCTTCGTTTATTTCATTTCCAGTTCTGTTCAAGAACAAGTTATTTATACCCTGTCAGGAAAAATTACAACTGGATCTTATATATAATCTTTGAAGAAACATCTAAATGAAAATGAGTGTTCCACGAACAAAACAATGAGTCACGTAATCAGCGGATTACATGTTGTTGAAGCTGGATTTTAATGTGTAATTTTGTTTCACACAAAGACCTAGATGAGAGTTGGAGTGCATGTGTCTGTCGCTCCATCTGATCAGCTGATCCACCTACAACCGCCAAGCTACAGCACAGATACTGCCAGATATCTAAACTGGCTCACGCCTGACAACAGGAATACAAGTTTTCAGAGTACACAAACTGAAATAACTCTACTCACTACACTTCAATCAAAGACTACAGAGAAACAAGGATTTTGTCTCTTGAATGAGGTGACATAATGATCTGTGCTTAATGTGACCAGGGACATGTACTAATAAGCTGAAATGGTGTATTTTGATTTCAGGTTACCCTTAAAAGCTTGAACAAATAAAGGATGTTCCTCTAACTGTTGCACAGGACCGTATGCTCTCTAGTGATCTACTTTTCAGACAAACACAAAGTCAAAAAACAGCCACTACTGCACACCATGCCAATTACCTGTCCTCAGAGCGGGCACTCTTATTGGTCAGCCGGCTAAAGGGGGTGGGGACAGACATGAGGTTTTGGGGGGAAACAATCTTGATTGGCTAAAGTCTTTCTTCTCTTCTGCCTCAAATAAAAAAAACGTTTTGCTACTTCAACTCTAAAGCTCTAGACGATGTTCTTTTCAGTGTGCTTTGATTAGAAAGCAAAAACAACCATGGGTGGCTTCTAATGGACTTTTACATTACAGATGATTACAAGTGACAGCCCTGTCCCGTGGCATGGACTATGCTTAATCAAATAAGATTAATGTTGACAACAATGAGAAGAAGAAAAAATCGATGTGGAAAACAAAAAGCCAGATCCTAGAATTTAATGCGATCTAATGGGCGTGGGGCTGAGAGTGACTTTTGGCTAGTGTCATAGGAAAAAGCCCCACAGCACAGAGAGACACTGTAGTACAGAGTGTGTGTTTCAGAGGGTGAGAGAGACAGGGTCATGTATGTGTGAGAGGAATACTATAAGTGCTTAAGTGAGAGAGGGAATGTTTATAAAAAGGGAGAGTAAGAAAGAAGGAATGAAAGAAAGAGACAGACCTTTTGGGAAGTAAGCAGGAAGTCTGTTCTTGTACAGCTCCTCATCTGACTTGAGGAACACGCAGAAGATGACCCGGTCCATCTGCAGGGGAACAAACACAAATCAACATCACTGACAGGGAAATGCAGCATTGCGTGTGTGTGTGAGAGAGAGAGAGAGAGAGAGAGAGAGAGAGAGAGAGAGAGAGAGAAAAATAGTGCGAGAACGAGAGAGAGAGAGCGAGAGAGCGAGAGCACGCAAGAGAGAGAGAGAGAAAAAGAGTGAGAGAGCGAGAGAGAGAGAGAGTGAGAGAAAAACAAGAGTGAGAGAACACTAAACCGACCTTCTCCAATAACACTCTTAGCCTGGAGATAAACAGAGCAATATAACCCAATTGGAAAAAATGAAAAGAATATTTTAATCTCACATGACTACCTCAATTTAGCACAGTGGAGAAGTGTGTTCAGCCTCAGCAAACACATACAGTGTGAAGAGCAGAACAGCGCACCAAATCTCAGAGCTTATTTATTCCAATTCCTGCAACTGCAAACAGAAAACCCTCTCTGCCCTTCCAGTCAGTTAAACTGTTTGTTAAACTGCACACAGCAAGCGGCAGGGCGTTGCATGTTATCGGCAGGGACCACCGACCTGCCTGTCCTTCGCTCCAAACCGTGTGGGTGATGAGGGTGTGTAGCATTTTGATGTAAAAATGCGTCCTGGAATGATGATATCTCTAAACATACACGTTTACCGTATCGCCATTAACCCAAAACAATAAACGGTAGGAGAACACTCTGCATGTCCCAGCTTTGTTGGGTTTCAGTTCAGATAGATGGCACCTCTACAATTTCTTGATATAATTGAAAATTCAGGTCCCATCAAATGATGGCAAGCTGTCCTGGTTTACTAGCTTCAACACGGTCCCAAACCGTGACACTGCCACCATAGTGAGAAGGTTTTTATGCTAGAATTCAGTGCTCAGTTTCTGCCCAAAATAACCTCTCTAATTGCTCTTTCTGGAGAGTAGTGGCTTTATCCATGCCATTATTCCATACATACTATCTGCTGATGGTATATTAGCAAAGTACCAACACTTTAGGAGGAATATTCACATTGGAGCATTGAAAACATAGCATAGCACAATCCTGTAAATGTTTAGTATTTTAAATACATTTTTCTGTACTTTTTGTATATAAATTGTATTCATTACTTGTATATTTCCTGACACTTCTGTTCTTTCCTCTGTGCTGCTGTAACATTGAAAATTTCCCCACTGTGGGATCAATAAAGGATTATTTTATCTCATCGTATCTTAAACCTTTTTTTTCCTGCAGCCCTCAGAAATCTCCTTTGCACAAAACAAACTTGTTTGATATAGACCGAACTTCAAGTCACACCTAATTACACACCACACCACTTAACTGAACCTCCTAAACTTAATTATCCCCAATACAAACTTTATAATCCTGGAAGGTCACATGCTTTTGCCAAACAAAATATATGTAATCACTTTGTTCAATAAATGAATGAAAAGATTTATAATTGCTGATGTTATGTTTTATTTATGATGATGTAAATGGAGATCTGGTCTCATTTTAGTTCAAATATAAAACAAAACACTAAGGGGTTCACAAAGTTTTCACATACGGGAGATCTTTTTGCACATTCTGAAATGGTAAATCCAACAATTACTAAGAATGTCATAAAGTAAACTGTCCACTCATGCAGGGACACCGGGCTTGAGACCTCATCATCAGCAATACTAACTCAGGGGGTTCTAGGAAAACGCACTTTAAACATCATGTTGGACAGCTCACGTTTTAAAAGTACACTAATTGCCAATTCAACTATGCTGGCTGGCATCGTGCAATATGATGGAGATAGAGGGAGGGAGATGGAGGGAGGGAGTAAGGTAGGGAGGGAGGGAGTAAGGTAGGGAGGGTGGGAGTGAGGCCCATCCTTCCCATATATACAGTAGATAAAGACTTCTTCTTCCATGTTAACCAAGTGACGTGATCATCGATGCTGACCAGAAATGTTTTGATCCAAATCATTATCGGTTTATTACCCATCTCCAGAACAAAGACTTGGTTTTTGTACCACACCAGCTTTCTAAAACCCCATCTCCATGACAACAGCGTTGAGGGCAGGTGGGCTGCTCCCGTTTCTAATCATAGTTCTGTTGCCCAACACTTCAGCCTGCTCTCCTCTCCGCCAGTGGAAATGTCTCATGCGTTTTTGCCTCTCTTCCTCTCCTTCCCTCACTGCTTCCTCTTCTTTGGCAACTAACAGCACTCTTGCTTTTTGTCTCTCCTTTACTCACGCCATCTCTCTCTGTGCCTGTCTGTCTCTTTCTTCTTTCCCTCACTTTTTTCTTCTTCCTCAGTAACTAACACTCCCCCTTTCCGTCCCCTCCCTGTGTGTTGTGGTGTAGAGGGGCTGGGGAAGAAGAAGCTGGTTAATTAAGACTCTGTAATTAGCTTGTCTCTGTCACTGCGCACGTTTTGAAGCGGGAGAGGAAGTGCCAGCCATCGAGTCAGCACACACAGCTCAACAGCAGGACAGGATGGACAGAGCAAGTGAGAGAAAAAGCGAGAGTGAGAGAGAGCGAGATGACAGGGACAGAAAGAGACAGAGATGCTTTCACACTTTACCTGATGCTTCATTACTTGTTAAATCTACCCTACACTCACACTTCTCCTCCTCCTCTCAATCTCGAGGCTTCTGTTTGTGGAGCTCTGAACACCAGCATCTTCTTTACTACACGATATGCACCGCCAGACAACCCTCACAACACGTCAGGAAAACACAAAGAGAAACCGTATGCCAGACATACAGCGTGATTGACCTTTTTAATGTAAAAAACTCCTATGCTTTGTGAACAAAACAACTTAGACTCCCTAAAAACATTTAAGTTCAGATCAGTCCATAATTTCTTGACTGTTTCCTTAAAGAAATAATCATTTGCTGCTGTCGGAACAAAACCTGGCATCTCCACTTGTGACCTTTTATACATTTCTTTTAAAGAACCTGAAAGTGCCAGGCGCCTTTCACAAAATTGAATTGGATGCTAAAATTTCACAATGAATGGACCAGTAGAAAAGCTCCAAAATCACTCTAAAATGAATGTAGTTCCAATTTGTCCCATTCAGGGTCAAGCGAGTTTCTTTTTCTCCTGTAAAAATTTACTTTCAAGTAGTTTCAAGGTTTTTTTCATGACAGAAATGAATAAAAAGGGAACCAAAAGTTTTTCTGTTACATTCATGTGTCTTTATGGGAAATGTCAGCATTTCTGAGAGCGATGTAATGTAAAATGGTCGACTGTACAGAAGCTTACTGATGGTTTACAGTGGTGGTGATAGGAACAAAAGAGTTCCACAGTTTGAAGGACTTTTACCTGTTATCCAAACTGATCAGTGAACCACCAGATTAGTTTGTCATGCTAATCATGACTAAATCCACTACTTTGCTTAATATGTTGAATTACAAGGCTCTGCATGTACCTCTACATCCTGAATGCAGTTTAAAACATGTATCTTAGAGAAAAAAAAAGCTTTTCTTGAACTACTGTTAAACTATCAGACATCAGGTAATCATTTTTTAGAGGCATTAGACTTTTTTACGGTTACTCGTTTACAGTGTGCTGGACAAGTGAGGCACTTCGCATCAAAATGCTAAGAACAGCTGTTGCATTCTGATCCACAAGGTCCCTAAACCGTAAATTCATATTCCTTACACACCGAGTGTGGTTAAAAACCTTCATTCAGAAGATCCTGTAGCATCATCAAACAAGACGGGATAGCTAGGCCATGACTGCTGGATAGATTTTCCAACAGGTTCTTGCACTGCTCAATAATTACCCTTGCAGTTGGATGTTCCATTTGCACTACCTTGTGTTTGGAGTCACCATTAAAATGCTCCTTGTGTTTAGACTTTTAATGACACATTTGTTTTGCAATTCCCCTTTCAGAATGTAATCCTTGCAAAACAAAACAAAACAAAAAAAAACAGTAAAAAAAAAAAAGCAGTACTCAGATGTCAGCTTACAGCAGCTGCTCAGCTGCATTATCATCATTTGTCACCATTACAACATGCACCTATCAGTGTTTATTTAAAGCCATCTCATATATTTGAATGCAGTTGCAGCTTCTGTCATGTATACATGCACAGTGCAAAAGTAAATTAATATTAAATATTCAGGCATCAATAACAACCAGGTATTAATTCTGCATTATACTGCCATATTGATATTTTCAATAAAGTCCCAGTTTGAGCCCCATTTGAAGCCTGTAAAGCTCATCTGCTTTTGTGTGCTTGCAGGAGAGACTGTGCACCTTATTTACTAAGTGCATGTACAGACGTGTTGACATGACCAAAAAAAAAAAAGAAAAGAAAAGAGGTCCCTTTGTGAGCACTATCACATCATACAGCGTTCAGCACTAAACAATAACAGCACCTGCTAAAAAAAACAAACACCAACTGGGAGCATCTCCCACACACACATACACACCTGAGCATGGTGTTTCTCCAAGTATTCTCTCACCGTCGCCAGAGCCACTTCCACTGCCTGCTCAGGTGGATATCCTTTAACACACACAATACGCAGATCAGACTCTCTTTGACAGCATCACACATTCGCACCAACGAAACTATAACAGTCTTAGTGTGCCTTTCTGTCCACTGCACGCAGCTATTGCAGTAAAAGCCTAAAGTGACCAAATAGGCCCTCTTGCTTTCTAGCTACTGAAACTTAAGCAGCTCCTAAATGCCGACAGGCACAGTTTAAACTCAACACCTCCTTAAATATATGAACATACATCACTGCTGCCCTCTAATGGTGTTAAATAAGATCAAATAAACAAATATTATCAAACATTAACAAACGTTAATGTCAACAAACATGAACAATCATTACTCAGAAGTTATGGAGGCAGGAGTTTTGTGACTTACCTTCCGACAGGTGGTATAACACCTTAAGAGGGCAGTGGTGAGTAATGTCTGTTTATTTGAGTTTTAGGTAGCTGGGAGCTACTGAGTATCAACAGCTAGGAAGTAGCTGATTTGACCAGTTATTTGACCACATGCTATAATAGACATATTAAATTTTATACACTAGAGTGCTACTGCAATTGTTTATATTGTAATTAATTTTCAGGTAATTTTCATGATCATGATGCTTTCATAACGGCAGAAACAATACGTCACTGTCAAACCAAAACCTTACAATCCCAACATGGTAATTTTGTAGTAGAAGAAAATAAATATTTTTGATTAATTTTGCACAATTAAGATAGTTGCATTCATCATAAGCAGCCATCTGGCATTAAAATGTTATAATGAATCATATAATAATAAGGTTTTGATCTGGCAGTACCAGACAACATTTATGGATGAAGAGGCAGAGGTATTTTTAGGGTCATTTAAAATGGTTAATGTTTTTTTGGGGGGGAAAGAAAGCAAATTGTGTGCTTTTAAAGAATGTCGTGCTTGACCTTAATCATGACATGTCGAGATTATAATCCCCTGACATGCTCTCTCTCCTAATCTCTAATCTGAGTGTCTAATCCCTCTCTTAATCTAAATAATCCCACATGGTACAGCAACTGATATACACTGTTGCTATTCCTGAAAGAAATGAGGTCTTGTCATGCAAAATATCCTGTCATTAAGGAAAAACGCAGGCTTCAACTATAACCTCGTATCATAAATCCTGTACATAAAACACACTGGACACCATGTTCTAAAAAATAGACACAGGACATGACTAAACAAAAATATTAGATTTGACAATAATAATAATAATAACAGAGAAGAAGGCTAAAGAATTTATATCTTAGATGATTGGTTCAATTACAATCAACACTGGTGCAACTGGTCCTTTGTCTTAAGAGCCAGGCACGCTCTGGATAAGTGTGCATGTGTAATTAATTTGCTCTAGTCTGTTTCATGTTCATGAGCTCAGCATGGGTTCCACAAGCTATATCGTTTCTGGTGCAGTAGCGGTTATCACAGAGATTTAAGCAGGCTGCTTTGGAGTTCTTGAACAGATGTATAATTCATTTGTTTATATGAGTCAGAGAGCGTAGCGAGTAATGTTACTTGCACTCTAGAAACTGGGGTTCAGATCCCTGCTCAGGCATTAAAAAGGGGATTCACAGATTTTTCTAATATCTGCATAATTATATGGTCAAGATGTAAACATAGTCAGAGTGGTCTAATGTCAAACGGTTTTCTATATTGGTGATAAAACCCATGGTTCGTTAGGGCTACAGCGCAAATAGAGTCATTTTATTTATTTTACTATCAAAAACAATCAGTGATGCAATGCTGATGATGGTAAAACAGAGTAAAGCAGAAAAAGTATAAAATTTTGTTTTTGCCAAAAGGAGCTTTTAGAGGCATTTAATTCTGGTTCCCATCTTCACCACTGTGAACAATTGTGGTAGAGCATATCACATTAAACCACTCTGTCTGACTTATGTTCACTTTTTAACTATGCAGGAATTTTGGTAGACAAAATAGCAAAAACTCTATAAATATTATAAATATCCCTATTATAAATACTTAATGTTGCTTAGAACAATATCTTTACTTCTCTGTGTCTTTGCTTTCAGTGAGTTTGCAAAGATTTAAATGGACCACAAAATGAACAAATCTCAGATGCTGAGAATAAAACTGAGGCCATAAGGAACACTGCACACATATCACTACACAACATATTATTGCAAGTTTTTAAAAGCGGCAAGCTGGCAGTTTTCACAGTGATTTCATCCAGCTTCATGTTGTGTGAAAGCCAAGGTAACACGCAGCTTCTTTTGGCTTATTTCCTTAGAAAAATCACAAGATAAAAAAAAAAACAAAGAAATAAAAACCAACACAATTAGGCATCGTTCTGAAAGCCGAATATTATTCCAGTTATTCCAAAGAGAGCAAACGTGCATCACAAAATCTGTCCAATCAGGTTTTTGTCCATACGACTTGCGTAACATCTTTGATTCAAAAGTATGAACAACAAACGAAAACCAAATCACAATAGTTGGACCAAAGTACAATGTACAAACATAAAAACACAGGACAATGCTTTCAGTACAAAATGAGGAACATGCTTATTATAAATAAACACGTCAGCATTTTAAATGTCCTTATCATATGTACATGGAGGCAATCTCTCTGGAATTCTGTCACTCACCATACACTCCAGTGGAGATGCAGGGAAAAGCCTAAAGAAGAAATCAAAGAGAAGAAGACAAACGCACATGCATTAAGAAGCATGCAACGAACCACACACAATGCACACGCAAACTACACAAACACAGTGAAATGCTCAGAACAATCAGAGGTCTTAATTACACCCACTGTTAAACATGTGTGCACATCACTTACAGCTAAACCACTCAATACACATAATTAGGCACTCAATACACATAATTAAACCCGGTCCTTAAAGAACATTCACATATTTAGCATTTGCTTAGTTGCACTGACTTCAAAAATCTATCTATATGTACAAGGTGTCCATTCTAAAAACAAGGATTTGATTAGATGCACAATAAACACTGTGTTTAAAGAAACTAACATACTAAAACTTTATTACAACAGCTAATAATTCATATTTCTGTTGTATCTCATTTCTAAGTCTTTTTAAATAATACTATCTATACTGGGGTGCAACAAATAATGGTTGTATCATTATACCAAATTAGTTGATAGATTTAAGTTTCAGTTAGTTGGTGATGTCACTGTGTGCGTGTTTCTCAAGAAAAGGTCCAGCTTGTCGACATAAACTCTTACCGGGGCGAAGTGAGCAAGAGCAGATTGGCAACATTAGCAATGAAGACTCTAAGGTAGGATAGCTAGCTAACCAGCTAATGTAATTTTAACACCAGCCATGTTACTGTATGTTACCAGCTGTAACAATTTGATCTTTAATTTAAAATGCTCAGCGTCAGTACTGAGAAGAGTTTTATCTTTGCAGGATGGATACTGAAGTTCCTAAATGTGCTCTAAATTTACACTCCTAAATGCTGCATCATTGTCATGGTAATGTCAACACAGGATATACCCAAACAGGATTTTACAATCAACCATTAAATATGGCTTGAATGTTGATTTTTTAAATTAAGCATTGGAGTTACTCTCTTGCATGACAAATATGTAAATGAATAACTCTGCAATTTATAATGCGAAAAGTTATGACTATTTGACCATCAAAATAGTCATTAGTTGCAGACTTAACGTATACACCTTTAACCAATGGTCAATTTGTGAGGCTCAAGCTAGGCACACGTTACACAGAAGAGCCGCGGCAGATTTAAAAACCTTCCCAACTTTTGCAATAATTTCAGCGCTGGCGTATAAGCACACGGTGACCTTTTAAAGGCCTGCCAAGTGGCTACCTATGATTAAATAAATAAAGGGACAGAATGCACACCAGAGCACGACTGCAGCACAGCACCTCCGTTCGTGTGATTGCGGTCTGCTTGTTTTTCTTATTTTAAACACATGCTGATATATGCAGCAGCGGAAGGTTGTTACGGCAACAGTGTCTGAATGACGTTCTTAGGGCTGCGCTCTGAAGGCGTCAGAGCCCTAAAGCCGTGCCGGTGTGGGCTGTACCACAGACAAGGATGAGAAACCCGGGTGTACATCTTGTGTGTGTATGTGTGTGTGCTTTCTCCAGCTATAGTGCACCATGTGTTAGTAGGAGTTCATGTGTTAAGCTCTGGGTGCAGGTCTGTGAGGTTGTTTTTACTCAGTTACTGTGATGAAGTTTACTCTACAATATGTAGCTGTATCGGAAAGACTAAATAAGGTATTATGGGAAATATTTCTGAGACTCATTTCAAAAGAGAAAAACTTTTTATCAACATAAATAATTGAACTGTACAGTTTCACCCAGTATGGAAACGGGGTTAATGTTTTGAAATGTCCCATTCACTCCAAATTCTATAAATGAAAACAAAGCTACAAAAACTCAAACTGGCTGCTTTTGTTGGTCAATTTTAAAGGTACATTAATGTGTTGATTCTCTACAATTATAAAACCTTACTCCAATGTTGCAACTTCATAGAAAAAAAAACACTATGCACTGATAAACTACGCATGATAACTTTATTTCTTGAGGAGTTCAAAAATGAAGTACGTAATATTTGGTGAATAAATGCTTTGTCTGAGTGATTTTCCCAAATAGCTTTGAATTGCAACACTAGATAACGGTGGAGATTTGGGGAGAATTAGATATCAGAGTATCCATTTCCTCATAGTCCGGGCAGTGGCCAACTGTCAAGAGTGTGTCTGTGTCAAACTTCAACTAAAGCTCCTAGCTGGTTGTGTTTGTAGTGATGTACAGGTATTAGTCTCTCTGTGTGAGTGTGTGTGTTCTCACCACTGTCCGGAGGTTGTTCTCAGTGGCCGTGTGCAGACAATTAGAATAACAGTCTTTGAGCGCCTTTTCCTCTGTTTCGCCTACAGAGCCATGAGCAATCGGCCCCACGGTGTGAATCACATCTGAGAGAGAGAGAGAGAGAGAGAGAGAGAGTGTGAGAGAGAGAGAGAGAGAGAGAGAGAGAGAGAGAGAGAGAGAGAGAGAGAGAGAGAGAGAGAGAGAGAGAGAGAGAGAGAGAGAGAGAGAGAGAGAGATAGATGGGGGGCAATAAGTGAAAAAAACAGAGTGAGGAAGAGATATTAAAAGAAAAATATAGAATGAACAACAGACAAAGAAGATTGAAAAAGAGGGAATTTAACCATTTACAAACATCACCCGTTGACAGCTCAGGATCATTAGTAGTTATTATCCAGTACCTGGTTTGGTTAATCAATACTTCATTAAAATAATTCCAGAAACCACTTTAAAACTCTGGAATCACATTTTAAACCTCCTTCATTTTTACAAATGGGATTTCATGTGGGGGTTTTTTGTTGTTTTTCCGTCCAAATCAAAAATCATTCTGGATACAATCTGGATATGCCAAAAACGGGATTTGGTCTGGTGCTCTGACTGTTGTGCAGAGCAGTGTGTACATATATAGACTGGAGGATATGACAGTTTAAAGCCAACCATTTTTCCGACATTCCTCCCACTTCATTTTTTCTTTTGCCTCTTTCAACGAGTGACTGGGTGTTCGTTACACGCGCTTTCTCCATCTCTCTCTCAACCCTTCACCTCTCTTACAGTTGTGTCTTTGTCCTTCAGTACCCTCTCCATTTCCATTCCTCCCTTTTCTCTCCCCTGAGTCACCTCAGAGTGATACAAGCTAAACAAATAGGTAAAGTGTATTACTCATGCTTTCAACGGCATTAAAGCCAGGACAGACCACGTACCAAAGAGAGAGAGAAAGAGCGATAGGGAGAAAGGGAGTTATAAAGATGAATAGATGGATGCCTTCCATAAATACCAGCACCCCTGATAAACATGAGCAAGATGAGCTGCAGGAAAACATTCTGCATTGCTTTTCCTTTTAAACCTTTATTTCCAATATTGACAAAAATCTAACCCTTATCTGAGGTACAATGGCTGGGGAAAAAAATGTATTTAACACACTGTGCAGTCTCCTCTGCAACAATAACAGCTCTGAGTCTTCTTCTATAACTCTTGAATAGACTACAGAATGCATGCTAAGCAATCTAAGACCATTGTCTTATTCAGAATCACTTCATATTCCCACACTTTATATTAAATTTAAAAAAGGCACTATAGAAAGGAAAACTGTTTTTAAATTAGCATAGTTGAATAAGGAGAGTTTACAACATAGAACAGACATTCTGTGGACCTCAAACACTGTTGTTCCACCTTTTATCCCACATGTACAAAAGAGGACAGTATACCAGCTCACATTCCAACCAAACAACAGATTAACAGCAACGGGGGACTACATGTGCAGAAATCTTCCCAGGCTGTTAAGGGGTGTCGGAACCTTGAATACCCTTTTTAGGGACCGTCAGCAGGCATGGATTATGTTTGAGGTTGAGGTTGCTTCCAATTCACCAGAGAAAGTTCCATTCCGCTTTCAATGCTACAGCCTGTCCAGGCACCAGAATGCAGCTATGGCACAATTTAGGGTGGAACAGAAAATATGCAAAACAAGCTGGCAAACTGAAGCCAACTTCAGCGCCCACATCTTCAACAAGTTTCCAGACAACTTTAATTCACAGTGGTTCATTTGCTTTGCGCATTTCACTCCAGACAGTTCATCAAACCTTGCACTATATCAAGGCAATGCACAGTGCAGGCAGTTCTACCTGTATTAGCATGACAAACCCAAACAGTAAGTAGCAGCCATGCTGTATGATTGTATCACTGTTTGTGGTTGAAGAAGAATATCTTAAACTAACGGTTTTTAGTAAACAACAACTTTAATTCACTTTGTGTTGTTGAGGTTAACTGTATTTTTAATCAGAGAAAATCTCAAATTTATTACTGAGCTCAAAAAAATAAATAAAAATAAAAAACAAACAAACAAACAAACAAACAAACAAAAAAAAAAGCTTGATTTTTTTCTAGGGCTAAATCATAGAGAATAAATGGGCACCTAAAATTGCAACTGGGCATTTTTCACCCCAACCAAAGTCACATACCTTCTATGTAGAGAATAATTTTAAATGCTGAATAAATGAATTATATGGCATCTTTAATTTATTAATGTACTGTGGAAATATGTGCTCTACTATATTCAAAAGTACATCACTTCAGCTACATTATGACTTATTAATCTGCACTTTGAGTCCAACTGAACAATAGCCAGCTACAAAACATCCACCCACTGCCAAAACAAATGCTGGGACACTAATCTAAATCAATTCAACACACTTAATGCTAAATTTCATTAACATCCTGAAAGACAGAGAAAGTTTAAAAAACACATGCCTCTGAAAAAGACTACAGAGACACTGAAAATACCAAAACCAAAAAAAAGAAATGCTCTCAAGTCTTGGCGAGCGACATGTTGAAAATCTGCCACATATTAAACGCTCAAACGTAAAACTCCAAACTACACAGAGAAAACCCTGTCTTGTTTAACCCTTCAGCTGAAGTACTGGGATAATTATGAGGTTTATTTAGTAGACTGTGATCAGAGATTGCACCATGACTATTTTTGAACGCTACAGTCCACTGTGTCCACTCAACAAGTTACCCATAATGCCACAGAACAGCAACATGACAGATAGCAGCAGACCAAAAAAGACAGCTAAATGGAAGTTTTGGTAAGACACTGTCCTTGTTCACCAAGTGCTATAAAAAGGGGGGCTTGTGGGGGGTTTACTATCAGCAACAGGGACCAAAAAGTTTAGAGACCCCCTGTCATAGAGGATATTCGCTCAGGAATACTGTTATGTAGCATTAGATCCTAACTCCGCACAGCGTTTTTTTCCTCTCAGTGTCTGTACTGGCTGCACTTCTTTAAACCATGAGCCAGCTGTTCCACCCATGCACACATACAGACACATGCAGCTTTTTCTCTCAACCATTACATCTTCTTACATGTGTCAGTTTGTCCTCAAACATTCTCTATTGCTCCTTTTCAGTCTGTCCTTAGAGTCAACTCAGAGTGATACTCTCTTCCAATCTTCCCTCCTCTCCTCTTTTCTTTCATCTTCTCTTCCCTTTCCCAGACCCTGGAGCCACCATCCTGTCCTTCACATAATGTACACATTTAATATAAACTGCAAGAAATGTGCATTTGAGGCAAGAACCATGCTGGAACTTTGGTCATAGACGCGTAGGCTTTGGACATAGCCATAATTAAAAGGCCTGAACAGCTCAGCGGGAAGAAGCCCTGTAGCAGGAACCAGAAGGCGTTTGTTTAAATTTCACTGAAGACGCCAATCGATGTTGACTAGAAGAACCACATCGCCATTTCCCTGGCCTTCTTCTGCCTGCTGCGTTTCTGCCCTTGAGCAAGACACTTACTCTGAGTTACACCAGCAGGGATGAAACATGTCTGCTACCTGATGCTGTCACCTCACTTCCTGTTCCCCCGGGGCAAACTTGTATGGCAGAATACATCCTGCCTGCACCTTTACCTGCTAAAATAAAGGCTAAAAAAGGATGTGAGAGTGAAGTACACAGCAATGAAAAGTCAGAACAAGAAAAGTGAATGTGTGTGGAGGGAGAGAGGAGAGAGAGAGGAAAGAGGGAGAGAGGGAAAGAGAGGAGAGAGAGCGAGCGAGAGAGAGGCAGACTGAGGGGGAGCTGAAAGAGGCAAAGAAGGCTGAGGGAACGTTTGTGTGTGTGTGGACCCAGGTGCAGCTAAAGGTTAAAGCACGCTAAAGGACAAAAGCCTGGGGGGTAAAAGAACTGAACTGCTGAACTCTCTCACATGCTGCTTCATCGTCTGAGTGAGTGAGTGCAATAGAGGTATGAAGGCTGTGGCTGTCCAATAAGGGATTATGGGAAATTCATGGGAAACATATTGCAAAGGTGGGCTGCAGTTGTAGTTCTACTATTACAGACTGTAGCCCATCTGTTTCTCTGCATACTTTCTCAACTCCCTTTCACCCTGTCAGGACCTCTACAGGACCACCACAGAGCAGGTGTTACAGGGTGGTGGATCATTTTCAGCACTGCAGTGATACTGATGTGGTGCAATGGAGATTCATGTGCAGGAATTAGTTAGCCTAACCATGTCTAAAGCGCTCCTCCATTAAGTCCATCCAGCACCTGCTTCAGCCAATTAATCTTTCCTTCATTAAATCAGACACGCTGTTGATGGAATTTAATAATCCATGTAGTTGCTGGAGTACTGTGAGAGGTCAGGAAACAAAACTGGAAAAAAAGTAAAAGAGTATTCATTAAAAGCATTTCATTCAGCAAAGTATTCACACTTGGGTAGAATAATCACTCCAGTAAAAGCAAAACCAGCTTCCCCAAACACACGAGTTCAAATACAAAAGTACTGGGTCAAAAACCTACTATGTGAATAAACTACAGAACTGCAGTGGGACCTCTCTGTACACCCAGCATCCATCAGCATAGGAAATGAAGTTGGTACAGCTCTAACATTTTATGTTTTTGAGGGTTTTGGTCTAAAATACAGTGCTAAAGCTAGAAGACAAGTTGTCATTGATGGAATGACAAACACAATAAGAGAACTGGTGAGTAAACCAGGTGTACTTGTAACTATTAACTAGTTGATTGTGGAGTTTAAAAAAATTATAAAAAGATAGAGACAACGGGATTCCTAACAATCATGCCAGGCCCGGTAGACCACCAAAATGGTCATCAGCAGCTTCCATCTTTCAGAAATAGATGGAAATCAGGCTTCACTCTTTCTTTAGAAATCCACAGGTGCCTCTGTCCGTCCTTCCACTGTAATAAGACAACGCTATGGGTCTGAAAAGAAGTGCAGCTGTGAAGTAGCCCTGGATAATAGATATAGACAAAAAGAAAACCTGAAACTTCAACAAGCTGTACTGTCCACTCCAGAATCCACACCTCAACTTGGAATGTGTGACAGACATCTTTCTTTGAAAAACAGAAAGCAAGTCTGACAAGAACAAAAGCTGTAATAAAGGCAAAGCAGGAACACAATGAATACTGATGAATTCAATCCTACTTTGTTATTGAGGCTTCTGTGTAGTTTTCATTTGCACAACAGCTCCATCCTTCCACCCTGAAAACTTTGTGAGACAGTCATACATTTCCATTTATGCCCTTTGGCAGACACTCTTATCTAGACCGACTTACAATTGGATCATATTTACTGAGGCAGGTGGGGTAGTGTTAGGAGTTTTGCCTAAGGACTCGTATTGATACAGTACAGGATGTTTGCTCAGGTGTCAGATTAAAGCCCAGCCTACAGCATGATGGACAGTGTTGCTACCCACTACACCATACTAAACACTGCTCTTCACAGTTCGCTCCTTTATCTTGAGCTAAAGAACACAGATTCTGTTCACCAGGGTGTACTTTTCACATGCTTCACACACTCACACTCCTCTATGTTCAACATAATGAATCATAATTAACTAACCAAATTAAATGAAAAACTGAAAACCACATTAAAACTAACTCTAACTGCAACCTAAAGTCTTAACTGTATCGTCTCTTGTCAAACTCACTTGAAACGTGTTGCTGTAGAAACATGCAAACACAAGTGCTAAACTGAAAATGGCCTTTTATAGTAGAAAACATACTGGTAATTGGTAACATTAAGAGAAATGTGCAGATTGCTTGTTAATTGCTATTTTGTCACTTCAAAATGAGATCATTTTGTCATGCAGCGTTTCCATTATTTAGTCTATCCCCCGTGGCTTTTAATGGCTGTAGAGTAATGTGCTGTGTGTCTGAGAGAAACAGAGGATAAAGCACATGTGGTCGTTCCTCATGCTGCTTCTCTATTATCATCTACCTCTCTTCAGTCTCTCCCAGGTGTGTGTGATTGGAAGGTGAGAGCAGGCTGAGCCCTGAGGGTCTTCACTACGGCTGTTTCGCTCCCGCTCCGGGCCGCTCAATCTTGTATATGTTACACTTACATGTAACATACACACAAGATATCACTGTAACACACAGTCTCCCTTCTCTTCCTGCTTCTGTACCTAGAGGCTTGAATTAGTGAACTCAAGTTTAAGAATTATTAAAAGCATGCTTTAGCTAGGTGCTATTCTGCAGGAAACTATTACTGGAGATTTCTTTATTTAATTAAGGGTTTGTGCAGGCTTACAGGTGAGAACAGTATGAAGCTGTAAAAAAAATAAATAAATAACGCAAAAGATGGACAGAAGCACTTGTGGATTTGAAGCAAAGTTGAGCTTGATTTTATCCTCTCTCTCCTTGAGAGACTGGAAAAGTACTTAAGTAATTAAGTACCGTTTATCTGATGGTGACCGTGTTTGTGGTCCACCAGGTCTGGAACAGCAGTCTGAATTTTCCCATCTTTTATTATTTGAGCCTCAGTTTTGGAAAATGGTTGGTCACTTATATTCACTCATATCTTCTTTATTCAAGTGGTTAAAAGATTTTTAAAACTGTAACGTAAGTAAATGAGGTAAATGAATTAAGAAATGTCTGTTGCTGTAGGTACAAAACCAGTAAAACAAAACAGAAGAAACAAAAAACAGAAGAGCGTATTTGTCTAACCCATTCATCATGAAATATTAACTGTCTAATTTAAATGTGAGAATTTATACAAACAAACATATACCGCAAACAGTAACAAGAAAGAACTACACGAGCTAGCTTAATAAATTAAATTAGTAAATAAATGTTTACCAACCAAATAAGTAAAAAAAAAAACAAAACAAAAAAAAAAAAAAAACTTGCAACATATGCTGCTGTCCAGCAAAAGCAAGAAAATGCCAAACCACATTCCGTCTGTTATAACACAAGAGTCCAGGTGATAAACTGGCCTGCCTGCAGTCCAGACCTGTTCCCCATCGAAAATACTTGAGCGCTTTGAAAGCATAAACAGGAGCAATAAGAATTCTAAAATCCTGTAACAAGCAAGAACAGAAAAGCAATCCCCTTTAAACCTACGGCAACCTTTTCTTATTTGAAATGTGTTGCTGGCATCAAATTTAAAATGTATATATATATATATATATAAACAATAATTATAACACTTTCAATTATTGTCATATCATTGCATTCTGTTTTTTTTAAACACCATTTGCACATTGTCTCAACTTTTTTGGACTCCACACACACACATGCACGCGCCCACATGCAAGCGCACACACGCACGCGCACACATGCACGCACGCACACACACACGCACACGCACACGCACAACCAGACCCTTTTCTCCTCACAGTGCAGTAAAACTTTGGGCAGCCTGCTTTTCCGTTAGCCCATTTGGTGCTCAGTGAAGCGGAGCGGTGAGCAGGCACAGAGCTGCTGTCCAGCACAAAGGGAGGCCCAGGTCTAAAGCACAAAGCCTCAGGAGAGAACAGGCAGCGTGTGGGCCTCCTTGCATTCTCCACTCAACCACTCATCCGTCCGCCTCCTCCTTCCATCTATCCATCTATCCGCCCACTGCACCACCCTAGCCCCTCTGACCTGGACGCAGAGCAGGTGCAGTGATTTGAAAAAGGCAGCAGAGGAGAACGAGGCAGACGCGAAGAGAGGTGCAAACCTTTATCATCTGAAAGGCTTTAAGGTCCTGCTTTCTCCCCCTTGCATTTTCTCCTCTCTCATTCTTCCCTTTTTCTCTCTTCTTCTAAGTTTGACTGACAGTTCGATGGCAACATGGCTAGGTCCACTAAGCACTGAAGCATAACGAATAACACAATGAGCGTCTAGTTTCTCCGCCTGCTCCTGGCTAGATTTGACCCCTAGAGAGAACTATTGGGGGGGGGGGGTGGTTTCCAATAGTAACATAATAAGAAGAGTATTAACAGTATGCATATTTTACACATGAGGAACAGAAAAATGAGCGATTGTAATTTTGTGCGTGTGTGTACGTGTGAGACAGCTGGGGGTATGGAGGGAGAAAGGATGAGTGAAGGAGAGAAGGATTAGTCTGAGTACATGGGAGGAAAGCGGGTGTTCGTTTGGCCTGTATGGATTTTAATTAGTGTTAATTGGCCACTGAGGGAAATGAGACCTTAGAGAGACAATGTGTGTGTGTGTGTGTGTGTGTGTGTGTGTGTGTGTGTGTGTGTGTTGATGGAAGGCGCTCCCCCTCTCTCTGCCGTAGCAATGGTTGCTGTTTGTACGCTAAGCTGAATCCCTGGTCAGGTCTGTATTGGTACACAGGTGGGCAGAGGGACTGTACTCTCTGCATCTCACATACACATCACACACACATACACCTCACATCCGCTGGGTCACTCACCCTGTAGAGTGTGTCTGTACCTGTCTCTTCTCCCACAACCCTCCGTTTCTCTCTCTCTCTCTCTCTCTCATTGCCTCATGGAGCATCTACCACAGGTTCATGAACCTGCAATGTCTTTCCCTCTGCATATACAATGCATGACTGAGATCTTCCTTTAATGCAATAATATAACTAAAAATAATAAGTCAGTTCAATTTAAAACTCCCTCACACATTAAATGAGCTTGCTGCTTATTTCACGTTATACAATATTGAAAGCCATTTTTAAACATTCCACAAGATTCTGTAATGTGGTCTCATGACTGGGAGGTGCCCCCACCAAAAGTTCAGTATTTTTTAAAGCAAAGACGGGTCATGGCTCATCATTTTATGCCAAACTTCATGAAAGAATTGCTATACATTTCTAAAAGAACATTTCTCTAAGCAAGATCACAAAGAATTTGAGTCTTTCACATCTACTGGACATATTATTGTCAAAAGATTCAGGCAATCTGGAGAAATCTCAGTTTATGCAGGGCAGGGCCGAAAATCGCTGTCAAATGTTTGTCACCTCTAAGACAGCACTGCATGAGAATCCATCATGCTACTGCATTATATAACCACATGGGAGTACTTCCAAAAACTGCTGTCACTTAACACACTTCTCTGCTGCATAAAGAAATGCAACCTGAACTCCTTCATGCAAAGAGAAAGCCAAACATCAATTCAGATGCAGAAATGCAGCCAAGTTCTCTGGGTCCCAGCTCATCCGAGATGCTCCAAAGGCAATGGAAATGTGTGCTGTGGTCAGATGAGTTCATGTTTCAGTTTGCTTTTAGGGGAAAAAAGCAAAGTCAGGTGCAGCCGAAAGAGACCATCTGGACTTATCAGTGAAAGGTGCAAAAGCCAACATATTTTCCCACTGTTATTTCCCAAACTGGTCATGGTTATTTCAGCAAGACAATGCCAGGGTTCATTCTGCAGATACCATTGTTGTTTCATACACATAATGTGTGTTCAATGAGCCTGTTTGTAGTCTCCTTTTGAAAATGTATGGCCTGTCATGAAGAGGAGAATCAGACAGAGACGACCACAAACTTGTATTAAGCATGTATCAAGCAAAATTCCAAAAAACTATAATAATAATTAGTTCACAGATTATTAAAATCTGAAATTAAAAGGAAAGGTGATCAACATTCATTCATCCCAACTTGCATTGACTATTTGTAGGGATTTAATTCTAAATTCATTTTACAAAATTTACTAAATACAATAAAGTTGGTAAGTAAAAATGTCTATTTTCTTTGTACTTTTGTCAGGTTAAGGTTGGGGAGAATTAACAAATTACAAATCCTTGTATTAATTTGAATTTTATCCATTATCCCAGTTTTCCCAGAGTATGAGAGCACTCTTAATTTATTTCCAGGCACAATAGTCATTAAGTGCAATCACTCGTTTTCATATATCTCATATTTTGATTCTTAGACCAAAAAAAAAATCAAAGAAGAGGGTGTTCTCAGAACAATGGATTGTCCACACCATTGTGTGTGTTTGGGAGTAACTAACTTTCGAAAGTGAACTTTGGAGGTGTGGAAAAAACTTCCCGCAGATTTCCTTGAAAAGCCAACAGAAGTTGTAATAAAAGTAAAATGGCCGTTTTGACATTAAATAAAGAGTGAGGCATGATCCTTGCATTGTATGTGTTTTATGACATAGCATCGTATATCTTGTTATATTGTTATCATGAAAAAGTGTTGAGGGAATTCAGGCTTCAATAGGTTGCTACTACTGTGATGTTTTATTCAGAAGCTACACAACATCTGAAACCGTTCATGAGCAAGTCTATTTGGAATGACTTCACTCAATGCGGTTTGAGGCAAGTATATGATGCCGTTTGCACAGTGCTAATTGGTGAGCTATAAATCTTCCTACGCTTGTTAGCTCCAGAAGCCTTGCAGCTCTGGGGAAAAAACAAAGAATCAACCACACATGCTAACACTGAACACTGTTTGTTCAAAACAACACAATTGTATGGCTTGTTTGGCGACACATGACTGCTACTGTAGATACTTGTGTGAGTGTGTGTGCGGTCACAGCAGTTAATTAGTTTATGTCAGGATAACCTAGTATTAGCCACCAATAATGATTAAAAGAATAAAAGGAAGGGAGACAGCCGATCAGCCAGTTCCATAAACAAGGCAGGCCTAACCTGGGTTAGATCTTTGTAAAGCCTTTCTAAATGAAAGAATCAGCACTTTGCTCTATGCACACTCCCTGGCAGTAGAAGGAGGTAGTCTGAAATGAAAAAGCCTCTTACCTTTGCTAAAGGGAGGGCTGGGGTGCAGTCAATTGTCTGGAAATGGAGGCGAATCTCGCTAATGACACTGCGCCATTCCTCATTTCCATTCTGATATTGCAATAGGCTATTACGTTAAAAGATTTGCCTTACTTGGCTGCACAGAATATGCTTGTTCTGCCCACCTGTTCTCTCTGCTTTTTCTTTTGTTGCTGGTTTTTTTTCCCTTTCAGAACCTTCCCTGTGTTTTGATGTTTCCAGATTTTTTTTTTCCAGCTCTTGCTCAAACACCTGGAGTCATTGGCTGTTACCTAATAGCAGCTCTGTACCACCCACCACAGAGCATTAAACACAGACGTGCACACAGACACACGCTCTTCAACCCTCCAAACTAAAACGGCAGAAAGCACATGCAGGCACATGTGCAGACTACAAACACCCAGACAGGACTCCAAATAAAGCAGTCAAAACAACAGCATAATGAACACAGACACACACCTCAGCCTCGCACTGAGAATGAGCAGAAACAGGGAACAAACAGCCCACCCACACTCACACACACGCATCCACACACCAGCCTGCCATCACAGAGAAAGGTCCTTAAAACCCTGCTGCAATTGGCAGGCCAATCTATAGCCCAAAGAACAGAGGCTTTCTATATCACAAAAACACCATGCCATGTCAGTAAGCGCTGAACTAGTCCTGAGGTGCTTATCCTCACAGCTAGTCTTCTCATTGATCACTGGGTTTCCTGGATATTGGGAAAAACCCTTCTGGTGCCTGAAGCTTTCAGAAACATTTCTGGTGGAGGAGGCTTCACCTTAATTACTGTGCAATTGAGCACTGCATACTTCACCCACCCAAGTGCATTTGTAGCAGCCTGGCATGCTTTATAGACCACTAAAGTTATGAAACAGGGTTAAGCTCTGAATTCACGTTGGAGTTTAGACTTCCTATGTACTGACTGACGTGATGTGGTTACAGCGAACCAAAACTAGCTTCACCAGCTTGTTTAGAGAATTTGTCATTCCTCCATTTGACGTGAAATTAAACATTTGATAAAGAAGCTTGCACACAGGAAGCCAACTTCACCCTTTTCTGAAGACGAACATCAACCATATCCATTGACAGTTCCTCGGAGCATGAAAAATGTCGACTTGACCCTTGCCAGGAATGGTAGACGGTAACATAGTCCGCCATTGTTTTTTTTTTTTACTGGACTAGAACATAAGCTGGTGTTTGTAAATAATGAGAGACGTAACTATTAATGCATCAAGAATCTTACATGACAGTCTTGGATTTTGTAATCAGCCAGTGAAAAGAAGGAACAAGGGTGTTTGAGGTCAATAGTATGTCAGATCAATTATAACAATATACATACTGTATTCCTTCTATGGTATCTCTGGTGCCAGAATATAAAAGGAATTTCCAGGAAAGCCAGAGTCCATTTCAGTTTCCCATTTAAACGACAGCAAGGAATTTAGCTATTTCACTCTCAACAGTGGATCATATCATTAGATTTTAGGGAATCTGGAGAAATCTGTGTGTAGAGCACACAGTAAACTTGAGCTAAGTAAACCTTAGATTACTCAGAAGGCACTGGATGAAATACCTAAGGAGGCTTCTGAGACATATCACCAGATGTGCTCCGGAATACTTTAGTTCTTCTGGTCACATTTGTTAATTTGGTGTCATTTAAAGGATATTCATTGAATTGCAGTGGAAATGCATCATTATGGTCAGATATTTACAGCCGTAAACCGTTGCTAAACAAGCTAAGATGTATTTGAGGATTTGTACTGAGGTAAAAAACCTGACTCAGAAAAGTTAGCTGTGGAGTGACCATCGTGCCGTTTCAGCAGTTTTGGACCGAGGTATTAAAGTCCACAAGCTCCACTGGACATTGAACTAAGCCTGGCCCCTCTGTCGCTCTGCTCCTTTAGATAAACAGTTCAAACCGCTAATATGACAGTGGAGGTGTTAGACACACTGCAACACACAGAACACTAATCAAACCTGAATAACACATTCCAGCAATTACTGCTAATACAATATTTACTATTCAATTGCCAGAAAGAAGGAGGGGAAGAGGGGGAGAGAGAGAGAGAGAGAGAGAGAGAGAGAGAGAGAGAGAGAGAGAGAGAGAGAGAGAGAGAGAGAGAGTGAGAGATTATAACATAATGAGGGCTAAAAAAGTGACGAAAGCAGAAAAACTCAAAGGGACATTTCTGAGAAAGATAAGAGTGTGAGTGAGAGAGAGAGAGAGAGGGGTCGGTGTGGTGATGTAGATGGATATAGAGCAGAGTATGCACTCTCTCTCTGTCTCTAGGTAAGGGGGGTAGGGTCATAAATTAGGCAGGGAAATTACTGCTAAGTGTGCAAATAAATTAAAGTGTGCTTGCTTCTGTAAACACTGTCTGACTACATAATTACTGAACACAGTCTGCGTGAGGGAGGGAAGGAAAGAGAGGGAGCGAGAAAAGAAAAGAAAGAGAGAAGGGCTAGAAAGTGGAGCTTTGTGTGAACAATATGCATGATTGCTACAACATGAGGCACAATGATTGACTCACCGGGACCCAGTACAACAAAAGCAGAGCATGACTAGATCCTAACATTAATATGCACATACTAGTTTCAATTACTATGTACCTAGGAGGGTTTGCCCTCAACCCCTTTAGCTTTATTCACTGCTGTGAACTATATTATTTTATGAATTTAAAAACAGCCCTCAAAAACAAGCTGTAATTGACACCTACAGTCTGCAGCTCTACATCTATTCCTATGTTATTATACTGTAACTAAATGCAGTCACACCAATAAAAACCTCTTCAATTTAATTTAGCTGAACTGAGCAGAGTAAGAGAGACAGGAGGATGGCGAGTGGGAGCACATGAAAAAATGCATAAAAATTCATTTTGATGGGTAAGTGTTCATAAAGCAGCGTTTTATCTGCGGCTGAAATATTCTTGTATCCTATGAGATAAAATAAATGTGCTTTATTTTAGTTCAGATAAACCACGTCAGTCATGCGCCATTTGTGTGAGTTATATTGTATTAGAAAGGCCCTCACAGGCACACAGTTTTCTTGGAGGACAAATAAATTCTAAAATGCATGCTGTAAAGAAGTACACAGCATACAGTGCTTTTGGTACATGAAAGAAGCATCATTATAGGTACCTTCACCGAAATGGTTTTGGATTATTTATACAAATATTATTTATACTATTTAAAACAGTCATTCCGCATCTGTAAATGGAAAAGTGATTTCAAAGTAACACAAAAAAAAGTGATTTTCCAAAGAAAGACTTTAAAATCCAATAGAATTTAACCCAAAAGTGCATATAAAAATATCAATAACAAATATCTGGTGCAAATTTCTATATGTAACAGACCTTCGGATGTAGTAAGCCTGAAATTTTATAGCAGTGGTCCCAAACTCTGGTCCTGCACTGCATTGTTTCCTGCCAATACACACCCAATTAACTTCTGGCTTGGCTTGTTAATTAGTTGATTTGTTGGACCAGGTGTGTTTGGAGGACAGGGCAGGGAGTCCTCCAGGACCAGGGTTAGAGACCACCATAATCAGGGGTTTAATGAATTTAAAAACATAAATAAACAAACACAAAATAAAATAACCAGTTTATTATTCCAAACATTATAATCTCTTTAAACATAAGTCAACCATGGTGTTAGAAATAAGATAAACATATACAGCTTCATTTATGGGGTAACATAGGGTATAGGCAGACAGCTATCCCAAACTCTGATCCCTACATTTTAACATGTGAGAATCATAGTTAAAGCTTCTAATCTTTTATTTCAGGAACACCTCTGCATTTTAGCACGAAGAAAGATTTTTCATCCCTGTCCCCCATGGTCACATGGTGAGCAGATCGATCCCATTTTTTTAAAGCAAAGGTGTGCCAAAGTCCAACAGTGTTACATTAAGACTTGTCACTACCGAAATACATACTGTAGGCTTTTTAAGACTCAATAGGGGATTATTTGTTTATAACCATACAGCATGGCGTTTTTGAGATATACCCAAAATGAGCTCAAGTTGTTAACAGTTTCAGTAGTGTGATGATTGTTCTGGTGATCTGGGATCTGGAATGTTCAAACATTTTTTTAATAAATGAAACATAATTAAGATATAGGCTAGGGCTGAAAGATTTGGGAAGACTTTTATTACATTTTTCTGGTCAATTATCTTCTGTGAGCTAAAACTCCAGGCCTGTTATTTGGTCAGAAAGAAATGATCATTCCCTTTCTCAGTTAGCTGTGATTGTGCTGCAGCATTTAGTTGTTTGGCTGGTTCCGATTGGTCCAACTCATCTACTGGCTGATATTATCGTAACGCTCCTCAAATAAAACACGGTTTTGATGAAATAGCCAGTAATTAAAACTGCAGCTCTTGTGATTTGAATATTGCACTCCTTTAAATTGCAATTCCGACATATAATCTTTCTGCTCTAGTATACGGCCACTTACAGCAAAAGCTGTTAGTCTAAATCAGCAGAAAGTCTATAATGTGTTTTGATTTAGAATATCCACATACAGTATATCGGTATGTGTGTAGGAAGGTCACTCACATTTGGCCGGCAGGCGGTAGGCTCCTGTAATTTTGGCCTCCCCGGTTTCACACCCTCCCAGAGTGGAACATTCTTTCTTCAGGAGTGGACCTGCACCACGGTGAATGGCTCCATCCACTGTGGGGGAGATGGAGAGATTTTAGAAATCGGAATGTTAGTAAAGAGACATGTCATTACAAGAAATCGCCAGACAATGAGGGAGGAGCTAATGCTGGCGAGACATCTGGCTTATGAGATACAAACTCAATTCCACAACAGCTCAGACATCAATAGCTTCGTCGTAAAAGTAAAAGCGCTGGGCTCCCGGGGCGTTCCAGGCGCCCTCTGTTCTCCTGCGCATGCTTCGGGATGCTGTACAGAAACGTCTGCTTTTTCTCAGAAGAACTGATAGCAGTGTTTTGTTAGAACGCTCGAGGGCCTTCAACACCCCGACACTTAAAGAGTACTGTGCTCTGAATCTATAAGAGAAAGACACAGGGTGATAACAAGAGAGAGGAAGAGATAAAGAGGGGAAATATACAGGAATAGAGCAGAGGAGAGAAAAATGGGGGTGATGGAGGGGGGGGGGGGTACCTAAGTGCTTTATCAGAAGGAGGATGAGAGCAAAAGAAAGAAAGGAGAAATAAAGAAGATGTGAAAGTGGTGAGGAAAGATGGCCAGGGGGAATAGACTTGCTTCCCGTGTAATTGTAACACAAACACACACGTGTACATGCGTGCGCACACACACACACACACGCACACACACGCACACACACACACGCACACACACACACATACAAAAGCTGATTAAATGCAGACTTCTTGTTAGCAGGTGTTAATTGGCTCTGCGCTTACCCAACTGGGGGCTTTGTAACATGTGGAAAAAAATAAATAAATGTTAAGGCACATGCTCTTACACCATATGCTTTCCCTTTTCTCCAAGCTAAAAAGGCACACGCCGCTCATGCCCAAGCATGTATGCGTACACAAGTCAGTCATTAACAGCTAGTCTCAGTTTCTCATCTTCTCTTAGATTGGCTTGAACTAAGAACCACTGACTGGGGCTGGTGAAAGAGCTTCCGTCATTGGCTCAGCCGGTCACCATGGCAGCCTTCAGCAGAGAGGTTGGATTGGATCAGGCACATCTGCTTGCCCCTGTCACAAATCCCTCGACACTGAAACACTCACTCTTCCCCACCCTCTATCTTATATGTCCGACAAACTGCCTACAGACTGCTTCCCACCACTTTCCCCACAGTGCAAACCACAAAGCCAAGGACACTAGCAGGAACATGGACAGGCACATATATAGACACAAACCCACCCACATGCATAAACAAACGCTTTCTTTCTTTCTCGAGTACATTCTACCCGAAAATCAATAAACAAAGACCGCACAAGGGCGGCACGCACGGTTTCAAAGAGCCAACAAAACTCAGCTTCTCATGGCTACTGCACCACTATCCATCAGATATTATGCATGTATGAGGTTAAAATAATAATGTCAATAATAATCTTTAATAATGTATTGCACTTTCCATACTGGTTGGAGGGCAAAGTGCTTTACAGTCAGGTATTAACAGTAAAAGAAGAATCTATAGGGATTAATTTTTTATATACAACAATGACATGGACCTCTATTCAGAAGAGAACGGCAAAGATGCATACCATTTTAATAAAACAAAGTTACATTCAAAACATATTTTCAAACCTTTCTCAAAAGGTGAGCACTGAGCTACACTGCCTGAGGTAAGGCGGAACTGAGTTCCACAGTTTAGAAGTAAAGTAACTGAAAGAGATCTCTCCACATTTACTGTACTTTATAGAAGGTGGTTGCAGAGGGCTCAAAACTACTGATCTAAGATCATGGGAACATAAACCGAGAGACATTCTGTGATGACAGTGATTGCCTTAAGGTCTTTAAAGACTTAAATCCTCTGAACTTCTATACTATAAAGTACAGGAGGCCTGTGGAGTTTGTGTAAAGCAGTGTTAGTGTTAGGATCTGTGCTGCTTTTGTGTTTTGAATGAGTTTGAACCCCAGTCTCCCACATGTAGAGGTGGCACCCTGTGTAGTGGTGTTACCCACTGAGCTACACCAACCACATGGTGGTTATTTATTGGTTTTAAGGAGGATGAGTATCATTACAGTGATCTAATGTGCTTGTAACAAATGCAATAAGATTTTCTGTATTTCTGGGGGACAGAAAACCCTGAACTTAAGTGATATTTCTAAAGTAATAAAACGATACTACAGTGACTGTGACTTAAATGAAGAATAAAACAGAACGTTCAGTATCAGGAATCAGCATTTCTTTTTTCTTTTTTTTTTTAATCCGCTGAGACTGGGCCATAGGACTTTGGAATACGGGACTGCAGGGGAGTTCATATGAATCAAACAACACTCCTCAGGAACATTGTGTCCTGCAATGCCTCTGTCTCATGCTGAAGATACAACTCTGTGAATGCGTTTACTGGTAGATCTCAGCAAAGTTGGAACCGATTTTGGAGATATAGTGCCGCTAAACAAAGCTCAAACAAACAGGCTAAACATCTTTGAGTGTAAATAAGAATTTACTTTTCTCCCAGCAGAATGTACAGATGGTGACACTGGACTACTGCTCATTCTAGAGCAGTGAAAGCAGTATGAAGAGCTGCATCACTTCATTCAGAAGCTGAAACTCTGGGCGCTTCTACACAGGCTACTCCGTCATCTTGGTTGTGCCAATAGCAGACTTGACATGCAAAGGCAGCAGGAGACACAGATCTAGTAGTAACAGATCATGATAAAGCCTGCACACCATGATGCTTGGACAGACAGAACTTCTGGGAAAACTTAAAACAGCCAATATGTTAAAAGCAGCGTTCTAACATGAAATGATTTCTCTACTAAATGATAATATTTGTAAGCTACGCTTGACAGCCACAAACTGCACATCATCTCAGAATACCCCAGAGATGCGCAAGAGGACTTGATTTTGCTACACTAGCAAATTACATTTTTTCCCTAACTGGATATTTCAGCCACAATCTCGAGGTTACTTGTTACTCTTGTTACTAGGCTGGAAATACACATTTATTGGTAAACTATAGCCTGAATACCACAGACACAGAGCACCTGCTGACTTCAGCCCCTGCTCACTAGCATGGTTGTGTAGCACCAGAAATGATCTTCACCTCATTCCAAACATCCAGCAAACAATATTTTTCACCAGGTATTCTAGCTCAAGAGGCAGGTCCACAGCATACTCTCCTTTTCTGCAGAATATCTTTCTGCTGATTGGTCTATTATTAGAAGGATTTGTCATAAACAAAAACAAACTCGGCAGCTGGTGAGAGGCACTTATCAAGTTATCCAATATTTATACCTGAAATGCTTGTATACGTGCTGTGTGTTCAGTTACATTGGCAACAATAAATGTGTTTATTATATATATACAAAACGTATTAGCTATTTAGTATGCAGCAGTGAATATGTTCAGTACGACAACAATGCTGGAAGTTAGAGATTAAAAGTTAGTTGTGCTAAAAGGTTTTCCACATGGCACAGAAAGGAACCAAGCTCAAAACAACACCAGCATGCAGTACATCAGATGAGTAATGATTATTTCCCATCAATAATGCTCATCAACAATCAACATCAAAGATTTCATGATTCCGAATCTGTTCTTTTTGGAAAAAGCCGTTTTCAAAATCACCTGGGGGGGTTGTCATTCGTTACATTGTATGTTTTTCTTTCTTTTGCCAGTTGTAATATATGACCAATGAGATATACAGGGGTTGGACAATGAAACTGAAACACCTGGTTTTAGACCACAATCATTTATTAGTATGGTGTAGGGCCTCCTTTTACGGCCAATGCAGCGTCAGTTGGTCTTGGGAATGACATATACAAGTCCTGCACAGTGGTCAGAGAGTTTTGAAGCCAGATAGGGTCCAGGTCACTACGTGATGCTGGTGGAGGTTTGTCCTTCTTGGTGGTATGCTGACATTACCCTGGATATCGTGGCTCTTTATACATCACAAAGACTTGCTGTCTTGGTCACAGATGCGCCAGCAAGACGTGCACCAACAATCTGTCCTCTTTTGAACTCTGGTATGTCACCCATAATGTCGTGTGCATTGCAGTATTTTGAGCTGCTAACTGAACCTTCACACTCTGCTCTTACTGGGGCAATGTGCAATTAATGAAGATTGGCCACCAGGCTGGTCCAATTTAGCCATGAGACCTCCCACACTAAAATGACAGGTGTTTCAGTTTCATTGTCCAACCCCTGTATATAGTCTGGTTTTAAACCCTATAGAAAATATTTCATCTCACACTAATCAAACTAACTTGGTGTTTCAGCTGTTTGAAGCCAACAGCACTGTGTGGAACACTAATGACTCTTTTAAACTGTAACCCACAGAACCTCACTAATTAAAGAAACTTCACATACTAAATCACTTTATCTTTGCTTAATTTTTTTTAATGAGCATTAAAAGCCTTTTTTCCTTCAAATGTTTCACTCAGAAATATATTCTCCAAACTATGCAAACCTTACTAAATATCTAACTAACTCTCCCAGAATATTTACCAACATTTAAATAGACGTATATACAGCACACAAACCACAGGTAATTATAGCCCAGCTATATTGTTACTTTCATCAGTCCAGTGTTCCTGTATATAACCTGTGTTAAGTTAAAGCCATCTTGTTGAAACAGTTTTTCTCTTTTTTTATTTCATCAAATGACTCGCATTATATCAAATTAATTCTTTTGTATTAGGCACTCCGAAACACATTGTTAAAGTAATTCTCCAAGCCCTGTCAACTGGCTGCTAATGTAGTTATCAGCATGTGCCAACTGGCGTCTGCCTTCTATTACAAGTAAGCTTGGAGTTAGCAGTTCTCCTGTTCTTTTCTAAGTGCAGGGAAATTATTATTAGAGTTAATTGACTGTACACCACAGACACAACAAATAGAGGCTGAAAATCTCTACGGCATTTATTTAATGTCAGCATGGTCTTTAATAAACACAAAATCGCATTCAGGATGTTGAACACAGACAGGGATCGCCTTCGGTCCATGCCACGCTGTGTGTAACACCTCAGCAGCCCTGACTATTTCTCAACCTGCTCACGGATCAGACCAACCGCAGAGCATTCTGACCGTGATCCACAGAGCACTGCTAAATTACTACCTATTCAGTTATTACTCAGGTCTCTCGCTGACGCTCTCGCTCCCTGGGCTTTCAGCTTTCAGCTCGGGAGTAATGCTATAAACGTGTGTATGGAAAAGAAATGATGGCGGTCTAATTCACTGCTGAGAAACGCCACAGCCACAACATAACCCTCACTGTTTGCAGACCTCCATATCCTCTCCCTTACTCCATTTCCCGCTCTTTTTCTCAGCATCATGTCAGCAGAAGCAGATACTTCTGATCCTGACTATTCCTATACAGTCAAGATATGAGATAAATGTGTGTGTGTATATAAGTATATATATATATATATAGACAAATGTTCATGTAAAAATAATTAGACTTGCATAAAACATCATACGTGTTTATTTATTCATAAAGAAATATTTTATTCCTTAAGAAAACATATTCAGTTTTATACATATATATGTATAACATATATATATATATATATATATATATATATATATATATATATATATATATATATATATATATATATATATATATATATATATATTTCTTTATGAAGAAATAAAGGCCATAAACACTGATGTTAATGTAGTTTTATGCAAGTCTAATTATTTTTACATGAACATTTGTCAATGTATGTATTGTATGTATTATTGTTACAGTGACTTTAAGGCAAGTGTGCATTTATTATTTTTAATAAACAAATGTAATTTTACAAATGCAAACCTTTGAATGCCTTTAAAAATATTTTACACTGGGTTGCTGGGTAGAGCCGGATATTGCTATTTTTAATACTAATACAAATCTCTATAACTTCTTCCTACGAGTCATCTAGCTTGAAAACTTTAATAATAATAATCAATGCATCCATTTTTATTGCTACCCTGTCATCAACAGTGCAACTAGTACTCTGTTGTCTGTGTGTGTGTGAGACTGTGTGGAGCTGCCAGTGAGCAACGAGGAGTAAAAGCGGAGTAGTAAGAAAACTACCGGCTGTGAAAATAATTCACACCTCTCCACAAAGACAGCCAGTCCTATATAAAATCAACATCTGCAGCTTTCATCATATAAAAAAAGTAATTGGCCTAATAAAAACAGGGTTTAAAACTATAAGACACTTCTATAACTGCAGACCTGCTTGCCCACCTATGCATTATCAGTAAGATGTATTTCATCTGCACTGTTGAAAAAATATGAACAGTGCTTAAACCAAAGGACCCCAAAAACAGGAATGGTTTTTCATGGCTAAGGTGAAAATGGATTCATTCTGAAACATACTGCCTAACTTTTTATTAGAAATGGAGAATGGGAGTGGCTTAAATCAGACATAATCACAAGGTGCAGGAAATGAGTAATAAATAAGCGCTGGCATTAATTCACCTGCACTGGAAACGTAATCATACTCAGACACTAAATCTGAATATGTGGGTACTGGAATTTGTTACTGAATAGAGAAATTAGTCTCTAGTAATTCTCTCAGTACAGTAAGGATTGGAGGACTGAATGCAATAGACAGTCTTGTTGTTGAGTAGTAATATCAGTGCTGCTCTGGTGTGGAGGTGAAGCAAAGCTAAACCTGCAGGTCATTGTTACCAGCTTCTACACTAATGATGGAAAGCAAGTCATCTGCTCTTTTTTGTATTTTTTGTATTTTTATTATTTTTATTTCTGTTGGTTCTCTGCAAGTTGTCCAGTTTTGTCTATGGTGGTGGCTCGGCTAAGGCTGTACAGTGTATTTATCAAATGAGCACTAATTTCATATGTCTAGATGATTTTTTTTAGTTTGCAGATGAGGTTTATTTTAGGCCTGCTAATGTCACAGGTTTATGGATGGGTATTAGTGCAACATGATTTGGGGATTCAATGACTTGGGGTCTTTGTATGTGTAGAGACCCACTGCATGTAGAAAACTCCCCAAACCACTTCCTACTTCCTCTGCCTACAGTTCCTCCCTGCCTTCCCCCCTCTCTCTTTCTCTTCTTAATGTTGAGAGGCTGTGTCCTTCCCTGCTGTATAGTTTGTCCCTGCCTAATTATCACCCAGGTTCAGCAGGCCTTAACAAACCTCAGGAGTGGAGACCACAAAGAGGTGGAGATGGTGTGAGAGTGTGTGTGAGAGAGAGAGAAGATGGGGAGAGGAGGAGAGAAGGAGGTGCAGGTTTGGAGAGAGTGTGAGAGCTTGAGAGATAGAGAGGAGAGGAGAAGGAAGGAAAGGAGAGCAGAGAGGAAAGCATGTGGAGAGAGTGTGAGAGCGTGAGAGGAAGCAGTGTGTCTGCACACGGATGACAAAAATAGAGAGGTAAAGAAGAAGTGTTATGGTGCTGGTAGGAACGAGTAAGAGTAAGAACGGGATGGTATAAAAAATGTGGATTTAAGATATTAGTGACCATGATCAGGCTATTCAGTACATAAAGGAGCAGTGTGTAAGATTTAGGGAGATGTATTATATTAGCAGAAATGGAATACAGTATGCAGTACTATGTTTTGTTAGCTTAAAACAAGCTCTTCATATCTACATAGGAGTGGGTCATCTTCCAACAAAGCCTGTCATGTAAAAATATAATGTTTCTACAGTAGCCCGGAATGGATCAAGCACACGCTAACTGTAAAAAAGTGCCTTTCATGTTTTTAACATCGAGCTCGAATCTGGATGTGGTATAGCACCAGAAGATGCAGAAAGAAGACTAATCCGGACACAGCATCAAAAATACTACCAGCATTAAAACTACAAAGCTTTCCTGGTCCACCTTAAATAGTGAAAAAGTTTTAATAAAGCCTGGAAAGCTTGAAAACCTGCATTATGAGTATAATTATAGTATTTATTTATAATTAATCACTTTATTATTTAATTATAGTATAATTATAGTACAATTAGGATGTTTTGACAGTCTAAATCAGCTTATCAGGGGGAGGTAGTGATGAATTAACATTAAAAACACAGTGAAACCTTTGAAACCAAGTAACTATGCTGTACTAATGTGATATTGGTATTTTAGGTAGAACTGCTCAATAGGTAGAATCTATTGTTTTAACACTGGATAACCATTTTGCCTTGTGAGAAGTTTGAGAACCTGAAATTTGATAAATGTAAGATTGTCCATATTATCTGGCACAACAAAACATAAGAAAAATAAAGGAGGATGAATTCTCATTATTAAAGAAGCAAAAACATGAAGCAAAACAAAACTGAGGCCGAAAACCTGGTTGCCTTTTGCTATATTTACACAAATTATTTGTGTAAATATGAGGTAATCACCAATAGCACAGATTAGATCTACATGAACATGTTGTCCTAGTGTCAGACCTAAACAACATAGTAAATGTGCACTGCCATTAATAAAGAATCAGTACAACCTGAACTGATGTGATTATTATAGGATTTTATGCCTCAAATAAATTGCACTGTACATTCAGGGCTCCAAGATTATAAATCTTGTGGCCAAAAATTAGAACTTCAAAATTAAAGAACCCTGATTATTAATACATACATTAAATTTACTATGAACAAGTGACGGGTGTCATCATCTCTATTCGTCATTACACCAGTTAAACCAGCAAACGATGTGAAAGGGATCCTCCATATGTGACAATATAACCAAATTTGAGACCATTCAACACTGGTTTGTTCTTGAGGTTGCTGAAGATCCCTGTACTACATCAGAGCTTATATTAAAAAGTGCAGCCGTGCTCTTGAATATTTTTTTAAGCACAAGTTACTCCCAGTACATTATGAGCTGTCTGACAGAATAGCACAACCTTCTTAAAATCTGTTTCAACCACGTCCACTCAACTTTGAACTTTCTTTATTTGTTTGAGTAGTCATCATCTTATTCACTTATTTTTCTATTGCCAGGACCAACAATCACTATTAAGTGGTGAGCTACAAAGAAAACTGTGTTTCAAAAAAGCAGGAAGAAGACAACTTAATGCTATGGGTCTGAACGCGTGCACAGTTAACAAGATTATGTTATTAAGAAATGATAATAAAAAAAAAAAAAAAGAAAATTAGCAAAGAAAACAAAATAAGTTACTGGTATCCTAAGAACGGTTGACAGCAACCCCAGAGTCTTAATAACACTAAATGTGATTGGGATCACTTGAATCATGAGAAGCACAAAATGCAACATGTCCAAAGTTCTAAAACTGAACTGTTGAAAATAACCCAGCACGTTTCTTTGAAAAACTAGAAAAATTAAGGAAAGAAGTACAGTGTAGAAGTTAAACTTCTTGTCAGGGAATTCTGCCAAAATCTGATCTAATTCTGAAATCTGAAATTCGACCAAACAGTTTCTAGCTCTAGGGTGGGAGGGTAAAAAGGAATATATGGAAACTTAGCTAAATAAAAACTGCAAAAACAAGACAAGCGGCCATTTAGGCCAGGGACACTGCATCTGTATGTGAAACATTTTGGCCAGAGGCACTGGACGGAGCCAACCCTATATAACGCAACATATCTGTAGAACCAGCAATATCCCATTCCTACAGGGAACTGAGGGTGGAAAGGTGGAGGGAGGATAATAGTAAAAGAGAGGGTGTAAAGAAGGAACATACAGAGCATTACCGTGAACTGGCAGATTGAAAACATGGAGGAGGAACATACAACAAAGAACAGGTGAAGGTCACGTCCACATTAATTCCATTTGCCTTTGTAGCTCTGCTCTGTACTAAATAAACCCAGACAACACAACAGTGTGTGGATCTGGATTTGTCCTTCGCTGTGTATGTGTGAGTGAGGTAGTTCTGAGGAGAAGAAACCTGAAGTGTAGATTTATCACTATTGATTAACGTACAGCCAAGCACTTAACACCGGCAAGCACGTACACAAAGTACTGAGTCAACACACTTGGAAATTACGGTTTATTTGCACAGCACTCCACTTCCATAACCTACATTAAAATCACACAGAGCGCATTCTCTCACAGACTCACACACACATTAACAGATAAAGAGAAAACAGATACAGAGAGCAAACCTGCAAGACCTGGTAAACCACCACAATAGTCATCATGAGACAGTAGTCTCAGATCAACAGGTGTTTCTGTCCATCCTTCCTCTGAGAAAAGACCACTCAATACTGTGAGTCTGAAAGGATGGTGAAACTGTCAAGCAGCCGTCACTGAAGAAGAAGAAATCAAACACAGCAGCTGCTGATGTTCTCAGAGAAATAGACTGACCACCCCAGAGTATAGACCTCAACGCCACTGAATGTGTTTAAGACCACTTTAATGTTGAGATGCCAACAATACAAGCAACTTCCAAGACTGAACGTTGGAGGTATGAAATAATCTCTCAGATTTCTTTCAAAACCTGAAAGCAAACCTCAAAGATTGCAATAAAGCACAATTTTAAAAAAACTGTGTAATTTGTACTATTTTTACTTTTAAACGTTTCAAAATTCACTAAAATTATCAACACAATGCGAGTAAATCATAACTTGGAGCTTTGAATGGATTCGGAAGTTGATGTGTTAGCCTTGGGCCATCTTGTCTATTATTTTGAGCCCCAGTGATGATAGTAAGTCACTCAAGTGTTAAGGCAGTCTGTCCAGCATGAGAGGATGAGGAAGGAGCACTGCTGCCCCAACTGTGTATTGTAACCTCTTTTCAAGTGACCATCACCACCACCACCACTCACACTCAGCAAGAATCAATGTTCAGCAGCAAACCAAGGAAGTGATATGACTAGAAGCAAAACAATGCTGCTGCTTTCCACTGCTGGAGAGAGCTAATGGAATAAAGCTGAACTTGCAATGTTTCTTCTAGCGTGGTAAGTAAACAGCTGTCAGTGCCAGCCTGGTGATATGTTACCCCCTATTAATAAAAACTACCAATTCACCAGCTTGCGTCATCTTAACGAATTGGTCTTTTACATATACAATTTCTGCTTTTTTTGACGCTGCAAACTGAACAGCTTGTACTCATTGGGCCAATGAACTGTGGCCTCAGGCTTTTGCAGAGCACTGCACATTAGGATTAATACATATTAAAGCCAGAGCAGGGGATTTTTTTTCAGCGTTAAATTGCACACGTTCTGTGTCATCCTGCTGAATCTATGAGCCTATTTACACTTGTCAGTTTGTGCATCTCATACTTGGATAACAGCCAGATAAGATTTATCCACATTCCATTTGCACCTGACCACATAAATGTGTCTCTGTTAGACAGACAGAAATCCGATTTGCATCAGTGCTGCATTACAATCTCCTGATGCCAAGGCGCCACAGACATTTTGTTCTATGCAGTTATGTGTTTTATCAGAACTAAAGGGGGAAACCGGCTCCAGTTTTTCCAACACTTAGGCGTAAACAGTAAAAGGAGCTATGCAGCTTTTGTTTTGTTGCCCATGATCATATTCACTAAAGAAGGAGCCCCATATAAAATATCAGTAAAGATTACGTAATCAGCTTGAAGAAACTGATACCTTTACGCTTGGCTCAGAGCGTCTCCAATGCGTCTCTGACTGCCTCCTAAAGCGTCAGTGTGACTAGACATCTGTCTTCAGTGTAAATGTTACCATGATGCATTTCGTTTTTCAGGGTAAGGTGTATGAAGTAGGCTCTGCGCTCTTGAAAATAAAGGTGCCAAAAAGGGTTCTTTGGGATGGTGCCATAGAAGAACCGCTTTTGAATCCCTACAGAACCTTTCAATAGATAGATCTTTAAAGGACAATGGCTGTGTGATAGTAAAGAACATTTTATAAATGAAAAGAATCTTGAAAGTTTTTGGCAGAACCGTCCAAGCTGTGAACCTTTATCTTTAAAAGTGCATGTGTCAAAATAATAGTAAAAAAAAAAAGAAAAGAAAATACTGAATGTGAATGAATTGATGAATCAGACAACATGGCAAGAAACACAAAAACACGAGAAGCTTAAATAATAATGATGCCTTGAGTAACAAAGCACGAAACAGACTATATATTCTGACCACTCTAGCAGGTGCTTTAAAGAGTTCAGGCTATGGGTGCCTAAGCAGAAAGGTGATGAGTTAAATGTAATCATAGTTAAAATCTCACACCTTATTGAAGTATATATATATATATATATATATATATATATATATATATATATATATATATATATATATATATATATATATATATATATATTAGTCTGGTTGTTATTGTAAAGCTCCTGAGATGTGATGAACTGCAGACCTTCAGCTAACAGCAAAAGAGCAGTGCTCAGATAATTGGCCTTGAAGATGTTGGTCCCTGTGGCTTCGCTAAAAGCCGTTAACACCCTTTTCTAGACTTCTTTGTCTGGGTCTGCAAATATTAGATGAGATATGTAAGAGCGTTGTACAAATTAATGTCAAATGGAACAAGCGATGTCAATAAATCTCAGAGCAATTAGTTATAGTTCTAACCAAATGTGTCTTGCACAGTAACACGGTGTGACATTTAAAAAGAAATATTTGGGATGTGCCAGTAATGCCGAATCAAGCTGTGCTATGAGCGTGTGCTTTTTGTAGGATCTAAATTGTGAAAGGGTTTATGTATTTTCCCCACTGTTTTTCTGGTCGACTAGTCCACGTTGCTGCTTGGCTTTAGGCTTGATGTTGACTAGTTCCTGATCATGTTTTTATTACACTCACAACAGGTGAGGAGGCTGGGAATTTCAAGGTCCATACTACTAGCCGTAATGGCCATGTCATGCTCCACTCCTACACTTCTCTGCTGACCTACAGTGCTTTAAAGATCAGATCCTGAACCTCAATATCTCAGTTTCCCTGAAGACTACAACAAATATATATGTGATGGTGGTGCCATGACACCCTATAAGTTATGCTGCTTACTCTTATATACTCTGGCTTTACAGACCACGGATGAGGATCTCGACAAGGCCGCTTAGGGCCTGATCAGCGACAAATTGTGTAATTACAGAGTCTTTATCTTTGGCTCCCTGAAAGCTAGCAATGCGATAAAGCACTTGGGTTTTATTAATGATGTCATCTGTGATTAGTGAACTGGTTAAATGAATTGATTTACCTTTTAACAAATAACTGTCACCTAATAAAAATCAGAACTTGTTCAACCTCTTCAAGGTGCATTTACACTGCTTCTGTGTGTTGACAGATATGAATGCATCCTCCCCTTCAGTTGGCTGCATGTGAGTGTTACAAGCAAGTTACGGGCTTGGAAACATTAGGATTTAGATTGTTAATAATAACTTACAGTCAAGGTCAGTCTGTTTCATCAGACTGTTTTATCATCTATTTGATCATTTTCCCACTCAGATCAAAACTTTTAGAGGTTGTGTTTAAATATCTATATATTAATATTAATACTGATTACCCTAAAATAAACGCTCAAAACTGGTTCTTGGCTTAAAAGCATGGTTCTAGTAAAAACTAACAGGCATAGTCAGGGCTGTCTAAACCTTTTTCCACAACTGTACTGGCATCCCAGAACACTTGACATCAGCATACACAACCTGGCTCCACTGACAGGGGACTGTATACTGCCAAGTGATGGTCAGCTCTACCTGTTTAAGTGCAGAAAACCAGACCCTTTCACCGTTCTCAAACATTCTCAAAAGAGTAAGGTAAAGCGTAAAACGGAGAACAAGCTGTCTAGTCATATTAAAGATGTAATTTTTTTTCTTATTTTGCAGCTAATACTGGAGAAAATATTATGACAGTGGCTAGCAGGTGGACAGTAGAAAGCAGGTAGATCATGTAATGTGTCTGATATGTGAACGCTCAGCAACACTAAAGCTATATCCATAGCCTTATTGTGCTCCAAGCCTGTACAGCACAATTACGATACATGTGTATAACTTTGATCGGTAAGTTGGCAGATCTAATCCAACTCAAATAAAATAAAACAGCCATTTCATTTCAATGGTCTCTCAACAGAAAACACCAACATCACTTTTTCTCAGGCTAGTTCACTGTAAAGATAAAAAAAAAAAAAAATGAAATGGTTAGAAGTGAATCATAAAAACGAGCAGACGGGCTTTAATGCTACTGATATTACAGATACTGCTTGTAAATTATACTTTTGGGTTGATGTACTTTCAGGTATAAAGCACAGTCATGGTGTTGGAGCAGATGGAAATAACAAGCTTTATCAAACGAGCCACCATCAAAACTTTAAGTAATTTAAAAGCAGTTTTTGAACAAGAGGTCTGTAACTGCGGATTCAATCATAGCAACATACAGAGGAACAAGACGCTGGATTTCAGCCTGCACTACTATGAAAGTCAAGGCAGGGAAGTGCTTTAACTGTGTAAAAAAAAAAAAGGCATGTTCTTCCACTGGATGAGGAGATTGTGGTTAGCCTAAATCTCATAGGCCATTAGGTCTTAGGGACAGCCCTGTTAAAGACCCTTCTCATTATGTGTAGGTTTCTTATCTTTTACACAGTTATCACTTATCACAGTTATTTAAAGAAGCATCCACTGATATGCTGTATAGGAAGCTAAATATGGTTCTTTTGAGTCTGCCTTTCACAATTACATGGTGTGACTCTTCAGCGAGAAATATGGATGTAGCAGCAGGTAATGCAGAAGTTGCTTGAGCTGTATGATTTGAGATTAAGAATATTTACTGGTTCTCATTTGCAGGAAAATAAAAAGTCTTCTGAGTTTTTTTCCCCATAACCTTTCATAGCGAAGCTACTCATGCATTTTTAGTGTCTGCCTTTATTTACATTTTACTGATGCTTTACCTTTACGCTTAGACGCGATTTGAAAAAAAACTTGGAATATGACGGAATAACTTTCATCTTAGAAGATGAAGGAAAGCAGGAAGTTAGTGACTAAATGCATTTAAATGGTTGGTTGTGTGTTTCTATTTCATCTGACCAGTCTTCGTGAACTGATTGTGAGAAATGACTGATGAAGCCTGAGCGAGTTCATAGTTCAAGAGGATTCCGCTGCTGAAGTCCAGGAAGTGGGTTAAAAAACCAACTCAGAGACTTAAAATCTGCGACATTCATAACATATAAAATATCATCATCAATATGTCAAGTGAGGGCAAAACACTATGGTCAGCCTTGACTATGTCCTACTCTGGAGGACAGTGTGAAGTGCAGACGTTCTACACAGTTCTACCATACAAATTAGAATAGTTATCACTATGGTCAGTTCTTAGAGTACAGAAATCCTATTGCATTAAGAGAATGATAAAACAAATGAAGCTGTTGCTGTAGACTTGTGTGCAAGTCAGTAGATTCAAGCAGCAATATAATGGCTTATCAGGGCTGCACTGCTTGTCTCTATAGAACAAGACGGGGCCACAACAGATGGCCATGAAAATGACACAGCTGGGGTCAGCAGAGGAAAAAAACATTTGACCCAACTGATTGTCGTGGCTTAGTATTCAAAGACTTGCTGGAACAGACAGACAAAGGACGTGGCTAGACCGGACTGGCAGAAATCAGACGCCTTTGAACTGGCCCTGCTGCAGGAGAGAGGCACGGTGGTCTCTGCTTTAATGCTGCAATCAACTCACAAGTGTTCCTAAAGGGATAAATAACAACACTTAAAAGGAATAAACAACCAGAATCAGAAAACAGACTGCCACATTTATCAGTACCTCTGTACCCTCTATAACCTTAAAGGAATTAATTTAGGGTGACCATAATAGGAGTTAAAAGGAAGAAAAAGATAACTAGAGATTAACATATATTAGAGTGATATCAATATCAGGAGATGGTGTACAGACACAGCGGACAGATGTTTAATTTGATATTTGAAACCGATATTTTATGCTGTATTTATTGTACAGTATCCTGGAACAGCAGAATGTTTAGAGAAAGATGGGCTACTGTGCTAAAATAGCTGCATTTTACTTTTTACACCGCGTTTGCAAACCTACAGAAATAAAAGCTCTGCTTCTCTGTAATGCTAAGCCAGGTGAATATGGCCCAGCTTCCTTCATTTTATAATTGTACAGGTATCTACCTCAGCAGACATGTACATAAGAAATGCTGGTGCATCCCTGTTGGTATCTATAAACCCCCCACATTGTTACCCATTACTGGTTTGTTGTAGGCGTTTGTGGGTGAAGACTCTTTGAAACTTGAATGAACATGGAACGCTTGCCAGTGAAAACTGACTGTAGCTGTAGAAATACAGCAAGGCTCCCCATGAGCTGTCCTTAAAAGTCTTCAGAGCTACATTGTGCTGCTCTGGATGAAAGTTGATAACAGTGATTAGCGCCTCCTCAATCCTGTCATGCTCCGTCCCCAGACTGCATCTCATTGGCTCATGTATGATTAGGTCAGAGCTATCACGTTCTATCAAAAGTTCAATTCTGCTCAACTTTTTCCCAACAGACGGGAGCATAACTGTGCCTGTTATTATGCACTGGTATCCGTTGTCTATTAGCACATTATTCTTGCTCAGTGGCAAGAGATGCATTTTGACAGTTGGAAAAAATCCTAGTCTTTGTGAATGCAACCTGGCACACACCACAGGATGCTGAAAACCTGAAAGATCCCACACAGTGACAGATCATTGTCTTTAGTCATCTTTCGGTCATCAAATCCCCCCACACAACAAGGTTTAACCAGAACAAAACAGCACACACCTTCATATTATTCTCATGATGAGTGGCCTGATCAACAGATCCATCTCTCAGAATCTGATATCTCAAAATTTCTTATGAATAAATGACTCAGTAGAAACATGGTAGATGACAGCGAGGCATAGACTACTGTGCTAGTTATGTATGAATCTAAGAGTGTTCTGTTATGTTTCTCATAAAGCAAATAATATAATAATATAATAAAAAAAAAAACTAAAAAAAAACCATATATATATATATATATATATTATCACTATGTTATATTTAGTTTATTCTTATTATTTAAAAATGTCTAAACCCAAGATCAAATAGACAGGTGTCAATGGGGGTTTAAAATTTAGATACTGGTTAACTTAAAATTAGCCTGAACAATCAAGTGGTCGAATGGTGCAACAAGACCAGAGTTTGAACGACTGAAATACCTAATTAAAAGCAGTCATAACACAAACTATACTTGCAATATAAACGCAGATATATATGCAAATATAGATGTACAAATATAAATGTACACCCTGTCAAAATTAAAAAAAAAAAAAAAAAATTGTTAATGACCCATATACTGAACATCATTTATTCAGTTTATGGGTCATGGGGTTGTTTAATCATTATTTATGATTAGTGATTGCAATGGACACGACTGAGAGCAGATCGGGGGAATAACATTTAGATCTGACTCTTCTTTAGTGTTCTTTTGCATTGTGACTTATTTCAATATTCGCATATCCATAAAACTTTGAGACTGGATATCTGGTTAACTGCAGGTAAGGGAAACCAGTGAAGACCTATGGTCAAAAATGTATGTGTAGGCTTAACATTTTAAGTGACAGCGCTGGTGTTGCAGTAAACAAAGAGCACAGACGGATATGCTTTATTAGTCAAAACAAAGGGGGACATCAGTACATGGGATAAGTAACAAAAGTAGCCTCTTTGGATAAGCTAATGAGCCATCAGAGTTAACTAGTGTCATGTTGGATGCTGTAGAGGACCTGGATCTAGCTAACATTACAGCTATGTTACCTTTGTCTCCTCAGCAACATCTAACAATAAGTCATTGGCCAGACACTCAAGTTTGGGCACCAATGTTTTGAAGTATAACATGACATCATTGCTTGCAAAATATTGCCTTTCACTGTTTCGTTAGCCTGTATACTTCCTGCCCTTCCTGCGATAAACCACAATGAACGCAAAGTACTACTTTACCTACTTGAATGGCACCTTGAACAGTTAGCCAGGACCTTGAGTACCCCTACACAACCCTAGTGAAAGCGGCACAGATCATTCACTGTGGAACGACATCATTGAAACACAGGATAATAGCAACTGTCGTTTCTTTTAAAGCACATCACAGCTTGAATTAGTCATTACAAATACCATCAGTCATCTACCAAAGGAGGATGAGTCAGAATGCTAGAAAAAAATCAATTAACTCAGACAGAGTTTTACATTCCAAATATGGGGTTTCAAAGGGTTTGAGTGGAAAAAAAGAAGACATGCACACGATTACAGCCGAGACTGGTGCCAAAATATGCCAGACTGATTCTCCTACAATCTTTCAGGTATGGAAGCTAATTTTGTGATAGTCTGGCAATACACTCCTCTCATTTAAGTCCCAACAGGCCAGATATTATAAAAGTGTGCTTCCATTCAAATATGTAGACTATTACCACATGACTCACTTCCTCTTCAGGGCTCTCACTTACCTTGGCAAAATAGAGAGTCTAAGCCTAACAACTTCAGAAACAGAAATACTGAATATGTATTCGGAAGTTATCATCCTGTGGAGTGAAACCTGACATGTAATTCTGCTTCAAAACCCAGCAGGAGATCAACAAAGCAGGTTCCTAGAGCATAAAAATCTTAATTAATGAGAGGAATGATAAAGGTGTGCATTTATATAAACTGACATAATGAGTTTATGACAAATGGTAATTTTAAGGATGGATGGATGTTTTGAAATCTCATAACTGGCAATGTTGGCCAATGTCATTTAATTCATTATTTAAATATATTCCAATAGCTTTAACACTAAATTCAGTTCTAACTGAAGTTGTCATGGTGACTAAACAGGTAAGGAAAGATTTTAAGACGTTGCTGTAGTACAGCCTGAAGCCTTTAAAATAGGACTTACTACAATACTGCTACTTACACAGTAAAGAATACAATATCAGCCTGTCTGAGCTTAAAATGAATGAAAATATCAGGAATGCTAGCAGATCCGAGCATTATCTAAGTGCTGTTATTTACCACATTTAATACACTTCTACAGTAAAAATGGCTTTTTAATGGCCTACACTTTACAGCCCTGGCACCCAAGGTAAACAAAGATTTAAAATGAAATGACATTGGCACGAGATCCGTGGATGCTATAAATAGGTTCCTATGACTAAACTGTTCCTCTCATATCACTTCAGGTGTCTGTTGATAGATCCGTTACAAGCATCCCAACAATAAAGGCTATTTGTATTTTTCTTTCTGTCAAGTTAGGATGTTAGGAATGCACTGTCTGCTAAGGCTTTGCTGGAGGTTCTGTCCGTAAGTCGCTCAAATATTCATAAATACACAACTTAAAGCTATCTATCTATCTATCTATCTATCTATCTATCTATCTATCTATCTATCTATCTATCTATCATAAATATTTTGACCATTACAACATTTGTTTCTCGGCAATGAGATGTTTACATCAATGGCTCAAATAAACAAACATCTATGTTTCACCTCTGAGTTAGGTGAGGTTGAGGTAGGGGTAGGGTTAAGATAAGGTTGGGGTTAAGGTTATGGTTAGGGTAAGCTTAAGGTTGAGGTTAAGGTAAGGGTTAAGCTAATAGTAGTTATGGTTAAGGTTTGGGTCTCCAGAAAATGAATGAAAGTCTATGTAATGTCCCCATCATTCACAGAAACAAATACTCAGTGCGTGTGTGTGTGTGGTGCTAAAGGTAACAGGTCTCACTGTGCGGACGCTCAGAGAGTTCAGTGTGTGTCTAATTCTGCTTCTAATCGCTCTTTTGCTCCTTAAACAGCATGTGTGAACAAACACATCTAATGTTCAGCCTGACAGAAGTGTAAAGCCCCCCGGCTCACAACAGCTCCTGCAGCATGCGCACACGCACTGCCTCGCTCGGTGTCTCACTCACACTTCATCTGTCCTCCCTCTCTCTCACATTCCCTTCCTCCTGCTGTGTCTCTCTTTCTCTATTCTTCTTTATCATTCACCCTCTCATCCCTCTTTTTCCAAACATTCATCTTGTGTTATGGGCTTGAACAGTTTCCCCCCCCCTCTTGTTCACTCAGTCGCCAATTTTATAAAATAATGAAAAAACAGAGACTCACCTCCTCCTCCGCCCAGCAGGGTCTTGTTGGCTGAAATGACAAAAAGAAAACAGAAGAGTGTTCAGGGATGAGCTCAAAATGACTTTGTAACTCCAGCAGTCCAACAATGATGCAATTTCAATGATGTAAGTTCAGCGTAAAGGGATGGTTTGACTACAAACCAAATTCACATTTATGATATTCCACTTACCTTAAATGTAACTTTGTTTACCTTAGCACTGGAGCTATAAGACTAAATGTGGCTAACAATACCAGAGGTCAATAGCCCCCAAATCTTTCCATAACTTCACAGGTTTCACTGCATAATCAAACAGCTGCGTTTTTGAGTTTTTGAGCGGTTTGATGTAAAGTGGCTCATTGCAAATACATTTACAAACCTGCTGTCTGTTGTCTGCAAACCTCATACAGGCATTTCATTTACTCTCTAAAGCGTTCAGTAAACCCACACTTGTCTTCTGTGTTTTTCTATGCAATGCTGACAATGGCAAAATAGTGGCAAAATTAAATATGTAAAAAGATGGCAAAAAATAAATGGAATCAATTTTCTTTACACCATCTTGTAAGTACCTCTGAGTCATGAATGGAATTAATTTTTTATTATGTAATAACTGAGATGTGAACTATGCATGTTTCCCTGGCGAGGATTTCATACCAACTCATTCTTGAATTACTTTGTTTATATCTTTTTAGTGTGTTTCCAAATTATGCCTCCTACTTTTCCTATAGGAAAAGAGAAAGCCCCCAATGTTTACGTAGCTGTATGAATGCTAAAGTGCCATTGTGATTTTTGTTGTTTGTCTTTTTAGTTTTCTGATTTATTCCGTTTATGTGTCAATATAAGTCAATATTAACAGTTATTCCCAAAACACAAAACAAACATTGTGAACATATATGCACATAAAGAAGAGTCAGAATTTACCAGTTGTTGTTTAAGGGGGACCCATTATGCCTTTTTTTTTATATTCAGAATTACATTTTTTGGGTCTACTAGAGCTGCTTACAAGCTTTCATAGCTTTTCATAACACAGTATCTATCATACTGTAGATCTGTGTTTACCATTTATCTGAAACTCCCTGTTAGAGCTCCTGTGTCTTTAAGCCTTGCCTCCCTATGATCCTAGTGTGCTTTGTTTGGTCAGTTCACCCACTCTGTTCTTACAATGGCGTTGTTTGTGCTGTAGCAGTTTGAGCCAGTGACCGATCCTGAAAGTCAGGTACAAGAAGTTGGTAGACCTGATCCACCTTTGCAAGCTAGATGGAAGCAGGATGTTTCAGAGTGACAAGCTTGTACAGTTTTAGCTCTCTGTGTATTGTGTCAGGATGTGCTAAGCTTGACGGTTGTGTGACTATGGAGTTCTTGTGTTTGTTAACCATGTGGATCTTGTCATAAATGAAGGATTAAGAATAAATCAGGACTATTCTGTGCTTACATGTATACATTTATATCTTTCTAATTGCAGGAATCTGTTATTATTTCTGTTATTATTTATATATTGTTATTATTTAAGTTACCAGGCAGCACACACAAGACTCACACAGGCCTTCAAGACAAAAGTAATCCAGCAATCAATGGCAACAGCATGACAATCCAGGCAACTCTTGAGAAATGGAATCATGGAATTGTGAATGCCAGTTGAAATGAAAGACTAAGCCTTTGTAGGAGTTAGGCTGGACGATGTGGGTGAAAAATCTGCCAGCCGTTTCTTTTGTCAATATTTTTCTTATTATTCTCCAAACAAAGCACTTTGTTAATTCAAAAGGCACTGCACTTTATACCAGGATATACAGCTGCAAGAAAAACTGAAGCATAGCAATTGTTCAACTTGAGCTGGGCATTACTGCATAAAATATTAGTATAGATTTTGACTGAATTCAATATACACACTGACCACTTTATTAGAAACCCCTACCGTACAGGCCCAACTTGCTGGTGTACAGGTACAGACTAAAGTGAAACACGGATGTGCAGTTGGTTTTAGCCTTTAGGCCATCATCAGTGGTCGGTATTGACTCATGTCCCAGTCTTAATCTAGCTGTGACTCTAAAGTGTATATATATATAAAAAAGCAACACCACTGTGACTGATGCCTTCATATCAGCACCACATAAGCAATCATGCCACTACCATATCAGTGTCACTTGAATACAGTCCACCACCCAAACACGACATGGTAAGCAGCTGTTCTTTGGTCATATTGAAGGTAGTAGTGGATGATGCACCACGGTGGTGTCTCCTTCAACCACCCAGTCTTAACACCTGCAATATATTCATACAACAGAGAGTGCATGAGGGAGGAGAAACACATAGAACTGGGATATAGGAAGTGCCATAAGGTGCTATAATCTATTCCATTGTGACCACTGCTCACAAAAACATATGTGGCAATGTCTTTAGAAATGGTGAGATTCTAATTTGTATATTTACAGCTGTATGTGAACTGACAGACAGATGGACGACAGACGGACAGGCAGAGACATATAACTTTATTTATCCAGTGGTCAGCTTCTCGTTGGTTTTTAGCTTTCAATTGTAAATTTCTCTAAGAGACAGGGAACACGCAGCAAGGCATGGTTTTGTTAACACTGCATGTGGTGGGACAAGCCATGTCCGCCTTATAATTGCCAAGGACGTTTGAAAACACGTATGATTAACATGCTTATGGAAGCATTACCCATTAGTAGGCCTGAACAGTTTACATCAAAAGCTGAAAGTTTTGACCATGGACAATGGAAAGCTCATGGAATATACACTGCCTGGACAAAAAAGGTCACCACTTGGATTTAACTAAGTAAATAGGTAAGAGTCTACCATTGGAGAATTACTGCATGGGTGATTATGCTGGTAAGAACAAGATATTTAACCCTAACTAATGCAGTGAGTAGCTTCTCATTTGTTAAACAACCATAGGGAAAGAGACATCCTGTGGTCGTGGAAAATATGTTAATCTGTTTCAGAAGGGTCCAACTATTGGCATGCATCAAGCAGAGAAAACATCTAAGGAGATTTCTGAAACCACTAAAATTGGGTTAAGAACTGTCCAGTGCGTTATTAAAGAGTGGAAGGCAGTGAGGAAACATCATCTTCAAGAAAGGAATGTGGTCAGGAAAAAAAAAACAAAAAAAAAAAAACCTGAACATACCTGAATATACTGAACGACCTGGTTATTCCATCAATATCTTTTTTCAAATCTCCCATCATCAATACAAGATCTTGGGGAAAATTAATTCAACTCTGGACAGAAATAAATGTTGTGACATTGCAGCTTGAGGAAACGTTGCCACGGCAAATGCATGCCGTGATCAAAGTTAAAGGTTGTCCAACAAAATATGAGAGTGTGACCTTTTTTTGCCAGGCAATTTATATCTACATACTGTATGTATTGTGTATCCATAAAACCAGCTAAAGTAGAACGAAAATATGAGCTTATTTTCCCAGGAAATTTAAGCATCTAAAAACTCCATAAATACCGTTAAACTCTCGCTGTCTCTGACAGAAATAATAATAATAATAAATAAAAAAAACACTTATACTACAAGGCAGCCAATGACCGGAAGAACAAGGCTGCTGTTACTGAAAAAGACGTTTGTGGGTGTATTTCTACATTCCCCACTGATTTACTTGCAGGCGGTATGAAGTTTGTATGTATTTCTGAATTTAGCTACACCTACACCTGGATAGCCCTTCCCTCAATCCCCATTATACTATTTGATTGCGCAGTGTTTGTGTTCTCAATGCCGATGCTGGAAAAGCTCAGATAAACCTCATGTTCCCCCAGAGGGTGTGTTTTGTAAAAGTACAGCTTAGCAGCACAGAGCTGTCTTCTCCAGCAGAGTTTCAGGACCCCCAGCTGCACCCCATGGCTTACTGAGAACGTGAGTGGACACTTTCTGGCCAAATATGATGAATTGCATGGTCACTATGTGATATATCTGGAAAACTTGAAAGATTCACGGACTTCTATGATGAAATAGAGGATTAGAAGTGTTCTCAAAATATACAGAGGTGACTGGTGATAAACATATTGCAATGAAAAGGGGTCAATGAAATCCTTCTATTTTTAATTTTACCATTCCACCTTAAACGGTGTAGCAATTATATTAAGTGCCTCAAGGTTGTGACCCACAGAATGCAATTTTTCATGCAGTTTTTGGGGACGACAGTAAATGAATTTGAACATGTGTATGTATAGCTGACAGTATCTTACATTCTAAACATCATTTATTAAATTTGACATTATTTTATTTGTAATTACGAGTCTGAGTTATGAAGATCTAACCTGTGAGTGAAAGAGTTAATCGAGTTTCAGCTCTGAAACGAGGTGGAGAACTTCCCCTTACTCCTCTGGCTTTTCCAAAGTGGAAACCATCACTCATAATGTCACAGTTTGCTAGTTTTGTCAGAAAGAGCTCCTCATACATGTCCATCTTTTTTTTTTTTTTTTCGCAGCACCTATTTGGTGAACTTCCAAAAAACAACGTTTATAGTTTCGAATCCAAAAACCTGTGTCTGCATGTTTTGCAATTCCACATCACATTTGGCGTGCACCATTTAGGTGGAACAAGCCTAATCAACTCATCAACTGGTTGATCGCCCTGTCCTGTGCACGAGCATGAACACCCTCTGGTGCTGATTGACTAGAAGAGTGCCGTGATGTTCAGCCCGAGCCATTTTGTTTATTTCCCATTTACACTGAATTTTTCCAGCATGTTCCCAGAATGGAAAGCCAGTGGATCGTAAGGAGATATTCCCTGAATTATACTGTGCCCTTAAGTGAAAATTGGACCATCATAAATACTCCATGGACAGCAAGAGTTCAACAATGAGGTTTTCATTCATTCGTTTGTTTGTTGTAGCAGCAGGGACCTCAAATCTACATTACATATGATACAGGCCACATGCAGTGCTGCAAACAGGATGGCTGTTAATCAGGACAAATACACAAGGAATAATAAAGGTCATACAATCTAGACAAGTCCTTGACTACCAGCTTAATACCAATAAACAGGCATTGGTGATCTCCCACCAAGACGTAGAGTGGGTTTGCCTCTAAATTAGAAACAAAAGCCAGAGGAGGTCTGTGCGCGGGCAATGCTTTATGGCCAGACTGTGTGGCTACATTACGAATGAGCAATTTGATAGTTGATTAAATGTCTCTCATTTGAAATTCATTAGATCCCTGCACACAGGCAATAAACCATGTAATGAGCAATACCTTTATACACAGCATAATAAAAGCCATGTAATGCAAGTAAAACCAAACCGCTCCTTACAGCCTGACCTCACCATACATCTGAACAAAAGACATGGACATAAACAAACACACAAACCACGCATCTCCGGTTTCAGACCCACACATCAGCACAAACCAACACACACACACACACACACACCAACACACTGAACAGTATGGATGGAGAGGTAACCATGGCAACTCCAAAGCCCAAAGGTTTGTTACTGAAACCTTGTTAATTACACAGAGAGGGGAAAAGGGGAGAAGGATAGAGAGATGAGGAGAAGCTGTGAGTGAGAGAGAGAGAGAGGGGCAGAGAGAGAGAGAGGGAGGGAGGGAGAGAGGGAGGAGAGAGAGAGAGAAAGAAAAGGAAGAGAACTAAAACAAAAAAAAAAAGACTTTGAGAGACAAAGAGTCGAGGGAGACACAGAGAGGGATGGAGACAGTAGGGAGAAAGTTAATGTACAGTTTGTTTTAGCCACCCTTTAGCCCAGCGGTTTGGAAGTCCCTTCTGTTCTGCCCACAGTTTTTCCCGGCTCCCAACAAAGAGAAAACTAAACTAAGGTTAGCAAGCCTATCCTGATGTGCAGGCAGAACATAATGTCAGCAACAATCCAGCAACATGTACTACGATACCACTTCCATGTGCTGATTAACATATAAATAATGTCTGGTCCTGTGCTTAGAAAGTGACCAATGATGAACGAGGTAGAGAGTACTACTAGTAGTACTGGAGACAACTACATATTACTGTAAATGCATGTAACAGTACATTCAGTACACTTATGTGGCAGGAGGAGTGGGCTATATACTCAGTATTACAGACAGGGCAGACAGGGAGAAGGAGGGGGGGAGGGGGGAGGAAGAAAGAGAAAGAGAGCGAGAGAGACAGAGACAGAGAGGCAGAGAGGCAGAGTGGCGTGAAAAAAAAGCACCAGGCGGGTGAGAGAGAAATGCAATAGAAACAGAAAAATGGAAATGAGAGAGAAAGACAGGGTAGGGAAAGGTTAGGGAAAGGGCGAGCTGGGAGAGAGAGAATGAGAAAGAGAGTAGGAGAGAGAAAGAAGAGAGGTTGAAATGAATAACAGAATGAGGATATGTGAAGCGCCCATGGTGGTGCCTCTGACTGCTGTCTGTTAAAGAAATGACCAGTGGGGAGAAAACAAGGATCTGACATGCAGGAAGAAGGCCAAGCAGGCAGGGAAAGAGGGAGAAACGAGCGAGGGAGAAAAACGAGTAAGTTGTTGATTCCTCAGGGAGAGAGATTTGCCATCTGCCGGAGCCCTGTGTGTGTGTGTGTGTGTCTGTACCCAGGGGAAGGGTGGCAGAGCAACTGTAGAGCCAGGACGCTCTCTCTCACTCTCTCAGCCCAGTGGGACACAATGACATGATCAGATTGAACATGGAGATGTGTTCGCCACACATAAACGTTTTATTCACAACCATTTCAATCCCCTTCAGATAAGATCAAACTGATTTATATAGAAAATAAAACCCATCCACTTCAATACAAGGTTAGCAAGGTTAGGAACGAATGAAAAAGACCAGAAAATAACCCCTTCATTTCAGCATGCTCTCATCAGCTTGACCTCACGACTCTGATATGTGTAGCACCTATGCTACAAAAGTGGCTACTCATAGTGGTGGAAGATGGGACACAGAGAAACAGATCTTTCAGTGGGAACACAGCTAGGCTGCAAGGTTGTTTAAAAAGAGAGATTTTTATTGTCCTTGGTGTCTGTGTAGCCTTTAGTTTGGTAAAAAGCCAATAAAAGAAAATAAAGGTATAGCAGGAATCATTAATAACACATGGACTTTAAATTTACACAGGTTTGAAATTTTGTGCTGTGTGCAGATTCAAATCGCCCTGCGAGAGGCGGACCACCTCATATGTCCTCACATCACATTTAAACAGATTTACAAAAATCAGCATCATACTGATGAAGAGATGCAGTATATAAACAGTATATAATTTACCCATATCCTCAGAAGACACATCCTTCACTATATTTTGACTTTCTTTGCATTTCTTTGAATGCTCCTTCAACGCACTCACAATCATCAGCTTCATCCGCTAGTAGAAGTCACTGCTACAAAATGCTCTTCCACATGTTGCAAGCAGTTACACATTTCCACCAGCGGGGTCTCTAAATCTCACTTGAATATTGTAGCTTTACAGATTCTAAGGTATGTTACTGTTCATCTTATTGCCCCTTTATGTTTACTCGAATCCTTACCCCTCCAAAGGGCCACACAGAATACTTTACATAACAATACGAGAGGTCAGTACAACAAGGTGGAAAAACAGTACAGGACTAGACAGGTCTTATTTCTCAATGGTTTGAGAAAAACTGACCCAACCAAACAACAATTAATGAAACCTCATACTAAACAGAACGTACAACAGCAAAACACTAACATTCAAAGCTGTTGAGCTTAAACTGATAGATACGAGTAAAGGTGTTGGGAACTGCAGACAGACTGCATTTACATCAGTGTTTAAAAGTTTATGAACTCTTTCATACTGCAATACTTCAGCATAAATTTCACCTAAATCATAATGAGATTCTCATACAAGTCCTAAAAGTAGAAAAAAATATTTAAACCAAATAGACACAAATATTATACTAAATATAGAAAATACTAAAAGGCTTAAAAAATTCTGAAGCACCACTGGCTTCAGAACACTCTACTGCAACTCAGGACAGTAGGGTTTTTTGTACCTACTGTAGCAGGTAAAGATAAGCAGAGCTTCACCCTTCCACAGTATGAACGTCAAGGCTTAACTGATTGATATAGAGGTTTCATCAAAGTTGTTAAGAATGAATAAAATTCCATATATTCCAACTGAACAACAATAGCAGGCTACAGGTTAAGCAGATTACTAAAAGCCACAGAGTTCAGTCTACCAGTCAATCAGAGATGGCTGGGTGTGTGATCCAACTGAAAAATCAGGCACACACATGACACAAATGATCTTCTCACAAAACCGACCAATGACTTCAAAAAAGGGGGACAAAAGAAAAGAGGTTTCATCAAATCTTATCTAGGGGGCACAATTAACCGATAAGACAAAAATGGAGGGAAATATTGATGTGTAGCCTCAGAGCGGTTTAACTATGCGCATCTTTTTCTCTGTTAATGATTATTAATCTTGTAACCAAGTTTCCCTCATCAATTCCTCCTATATTTGTTTATGGTAATTACCCTGGGAATAACATAACCTTCATGCCTATAAAGCATTACTGAATTGAAGCAAATCAAATCAAGTGTATAAAATATAAGAGGGAGTCTGGACTGCAATTACATGAATAAAGACGAAGGAGAGGACAGGGTACATAAAGTTCACAGAGAGAGCATGAGAGAAAGGGGGAAGGGAAAAAGATAGAGAGAGCAAACTGGGAGGAAAGAAAGTGTGTACAGAGGAAGAAGACACTGAAAGAGAACACTTTGTTTTTGGAAACAACAAAACACTCCGTTATTTCTGCTGTATCATTTCAGGTACGACAGGCACACACACAGTCAAACGCAGCAGGACAGTGACTGAGAGCGTGCGAGGAAGTGTCATTTTTCATTCCCGGCTTATAGACAGATTCCTTTTAAAGGAGGCAAAACGAATAGGGCAAAAAGCAAAGAGAGCTCACATCAAAAGAGGCTGAATGACACGGGTAGAGGAGAGAGTAAGAGAGAGAGAGAGGGAGAGGGAGAGAGGGAGAGGGAGAGAGAGAGAGAGAGAGAGAGAGAGAGAGAGAGAGAGAGAGAGAGAGAGAGAGAGAGAGAGAGAGAGAGAGAGAGAGAGAGCGCGAGAGAGAGAGAGAGAGAGAGAGAGCGAGAGCGAGAGAGAGAGAGAGAGAGAGCGCGAGAGAGAGCGAGAGAGAGCGAGAGAGAGAGAGAGAGAAAGAGGGAGAGGGACAGTTGTGCTGAAATGACATGACCTAGCACAGGGACAGAACAGAGAGAATGGAGAATGGGAGTGTGACATGAAGAACGTGTGCGGGACATGAGTATGGGACACTATCATCGTGATGTTCAAAGTAATGGCCGCTCAGTAGCTCCTGTCAGAAAGCGGGGCAAACGCCGAGGATGGCTCCAGCGTTACTCTGGGGCTTTACAATAAAGGGCTTCATATTATAATGCACGTATCTACCCCAGTCCTTTCTTTTCTCTAGCTGTCCGTTCCAATACTGGCTGCAACTTGTCCTTGTCCTCGTTGTTTCCTATCAGGGGAATCCCTGATGCCACCTTAGGGACCGTTCCATTACTTTATTAGCTCAAGTGAAGTTTATTAGATGAACCCATACAAGGGTGAAGGATTGAGTGAACACTGAAGTCGACTTGAGCAACAAAATCTGTCCATTATGATCTGGTGCAGATCTCTTTTCAAAACGGCAAAAAAAAAAAAACAGCAGAGAAAGCAATTTGCCAGTCATAACAACAACAATGTTTGGTTAAAACTACAATGTTTGGTTTGTTATGATCAGACGTTTTCGGTATTAAACTAGTGCATACATGTCTGCTGATACAACTTCTTTAGCCTGCTAGCTGGCTACTTAGCACCATCATAAAAAGCGCTGATTCAGAAACTGTATGTTCAAACTACTAAAAACGTTTTGCGCTGATTCTGATTCCTGCTGTGTACTGCAAGTGACCAACGGAAGAGTCAGAGTTTGGGGAAGCACACTGAAGTACTGAAACATGAGGGTGGCCAAAATAGAAAAACATAATATACCATCACAGAGGAAGTATTTAAAAGCTTAGTTGAAATTTGTGAAGAAAAAAAAAAAAAATACATTTGAGACTGAAACGTACCTTACTATTTGCAGTACCAACACAAACACCAATAATGTGATTAGATTTGACATGGACTGGACACGTTTCTGGATGTAGGCCACATAAAGGTTTAGCCACTCTTGCTTCAAAGAATTACATAGTTGGTCCAGATTTGGTGGATGCCTTCCCTGATCGAAACACGATCACTCCATTTAGCCAATCATTAACATCTGTTTCAGAGCCGTTTTTACGCATGTATTTATAGCCCCATCATCCGCATGCAGCGCCACCTGCAGGGGCCTGAAGTTACTACCACCTTAAACATGAAGGTGACTAATTTTATGGTTGGTGAGATTTTATTAATGCTTATACTTATGATATATACTGTCATATTGCACAGCCCTACTGAAACAAGTGAATAGTTTTCTTCAATCGACATCCCATTTCTCCCTCATTTCTCCACTGTTCCCTCCATTGCCTTGTCCTGCCATCAGTGAAACATCATTCACCTAAGTCTTCATCTATATTTCAGTCCCAATCAGGAATAATAATAATTATGTATATAGAATCTCTCAGCATGTTGAGTAATTAGGGTGAAAGTGTTTCAGGAGCTTTAAAACCAAGCTTTTTCAAAGTGACTAGATTCAGTTCCTTCGGCTTTCTGAAAGCCCAATTAATTCTCAGCAACCCAAAGGGGATTAATGCAATTGTGTTAACCAACATAAGCAAGGGTGTTCAAATATGTACTAATACACAGTCTCAGACTCAAACGTAACGTTACAATGTCAGTAATTCAAATGTTGCAACATATTGTATATAATAAAGCAATATATTACCAATATATTACCATTGCAAGTAATAATACAATAACATGCAATCAGTGTTGTCAATTAAATAATCCTCATCAGAGAGCATTTACTACTTTCAATAATTCAAAATAATTCATTTTCAGAGTGTAAACACTGGGTTCACATGAACCTGAATATTAAATTAAACCCGTATGTATAAATCACATTTTTGGTGTTCTGTGGCCTATAATGATTGGGGGTGGGGCTGGACAGTTGTGCTGCATTTATATGTTTGCACTGAGAAAAAAAACCCACATTATTCCACACCTTACAGCAGTATGTGCCCAGCTGCGACATAAAGCCATACAAACACAATCCTGGCGACAGTTGAAAATGGCTGATTATCATTTACATTCACATTTAATGCATTCAGCAGACACTCTTATCCAGAGCAACTTGGATAATATTGGATAATATTGGATAATATTTTCAAGCTAGTACAGGAAGGTTAGAGTCTAAACTTGCCATGAGCTCAGACACTGCCCGGGCCAGTTCTGAAACCTAGAGAGGTCAATACCTCACAGACATATATAAAGCAAAAGTGCACTGCCTGGCAACCTCAGCCCAGCGCTCATATCTATAGAGAAGTGAGGTAATTATGAATATAAGTGCGAATCAAGTATTTCAACATACACATACACATCTATTAGCGCTCACTCACTTCAGTGCGTTACAAAGAGATGGGTCTTCAGCGTGCGTTTGAAGACCGCAAGAGACTCAGCTGTTCAGACAGCCAGTGGGAGTTCATTCCGCCATCTCTTCAGCCAGGGCAGAAGAGTCTGGACGTTTGTCTTCAAGGATGGTGGGTCGAGTCGAGCTGTACATGAAGCTCAAAGGGCTTGAGGTATAGATCAACTCTTAACCATTGCCATAAGAGAAGGGAGTCGATACCTATCATCAAGTTTGATATCTGTTTAGAGTTTGTCTGGAATTCAGCATGGAGATGGAGGTGATAGGACTGGATGTCCATGGATCCAAACAAAACATTTTGGTTTATTCCACTGCAGTCTATGGCAAAATGTTCAAAAATGTTGCATATGCAGCAGAATCAGAGGTTAGTGGTGATCAAAGTGTTTACCTCCCCTATGCGTTATATTAGCTTTACAAATTACACAAGCAGCTTTACAAATTACACAAACCAAACATGATACAAATAATCAGACTGACCACATGCTTTCTATCAATCCTAACTAATGGCCGCAGTTTTACTCCTGAAGTCAAAAGGTCTGTATTTCCATCTAGCTTTCAAACCAGAAACCGCAGGTTCCAGGGTCTCATGCAGAGCTGCAGCAATCCTTAACTACGACTCTCATGTTTTACCTAACTGATCAGCTCTCAGTATCAGCCATGTTATCACATATTTGGGCTAAAAATTATCCGACACCCATTTATATCAATCGGTCCTTCCATATCTATTATACATATATACAGTCGAACATACTCCTTTATGACTGCAGCCTCTCAGTCAGTTCTCAGTTGCTCTCAATGGGAACAGGTGTTATCCACTGTGCTGTGCCTTTTGTTAGTTTGCCGCTGGTTGAGTTATCCAAAGGTCTCTTGCAGGACACTGTACAGTGTAGTCTGGTGAAGGCATCGTTTAAAAAACTGCTTAAAATCTGTATTAGAACAAAAGGCCTATGAGAGCACATCTATTACAACAACACACAGCGCACAAGCAGCTGGGCTTCCACCTGAACTACTATGAACAGCCTGATGGGTCAAAAAAGGTAACGTTAACTTTGATAGCTGTGATTAAATATAACAACATACAGAGCAATCACCTTCGCCTGTCTTCTCAGGTGGGCTTCTGTGTGGAAATCATGTGTGCCCACTGCAGATCTTACTTATAAAACATGTTATAAAAGACACAGACTGTGTGGCTCAGCTCAGAAAAGGTGTTCTGCTCTGCTGGGGGAGTGTGAAAGCATGGAACGGAAGTATATTTCTGAAATAGCATGTCACAGGGGTGAGTGGGTGAAACACAGGGAGAGAGCGAGAGACAGTGTGCTAGGGGATAGTAACAGATGTCCTTAATGTCTGACACTCCAGAACCCTGCTGACACACTGGCTCTCACACACACACGCGCACGCACGCACACATGCACAGAGGCCTGGTACACTCACTTCCTCCCACATTATACATATGCATTCACTAACACATGCCTGTGTTTTTGGAAAGGCTCACAGTCTAGTCTTCCTTCCAGGTGATAATATCAAACAGACTCGCTGCAGCACTGAGCTGCCATCAACACTTCCGCTCTGAAAATGGAAGCTCAATGCTTTTCGGCAAATCATTTTTTTCTGGAATGCAGCTGACCCCGGATAAACAATCAACAGTGGATCTGAGCAGAAACAGTTATACAGAACACACTGGCCTATATGCACTATCCCATACATGCACCGTTCCATACATAAAGTAAAATGCATTAAGAATTCATGTAGAACACATAATGATAAAGCTCATAGGGAAAAGTCTGCCACTGTTCTGTGCTGTAACTGCTCATTATTCTTCTGCTAATATTTCATTAATATTTCACTTAAATTTTAACAAACTTTAAATGTGCCACAGAATGGAAAAATTGTATTAGCATTGTCATAGTTGAGTAAGGAGAGGTGGTATATAGAACAGGCATATCGTGAACCTCAAACATTGTTGTTCCTGTTGTGGGTAAAACAGGTCAATTCCAAAATCCTTAACTGATATTTAACTCGACTTGTTAATATTTATGCCCTCAGCCGAACTGTCAGCAGACATAACTGATGTTTATCTTGGGCTGAAGTTAAGATCCTACGCACCGGTTTCTTAACTGAATGTCCGGTTCCACCATAAAGACTACAGCTTATGTAGGCTGTGCAGAAACAGACTGTGAAGGTAAAGAATGTAGCAGCTGCACAATTTAAGGTGGAGTAAGCTTGTGAATCAGAGGCCAACTTCTGCACGCACATATTTAACAAGATCCTGGACAACTTAATTTCCAACACGTTAGACTTCTGTTCAGACGGTTCCTTAAACCTTGAACTATATCAAGGATTATCACAGACAGGAAGAGAGGGGCAGAGTGGCAGTTTCACTTTTAACATCACAACACCAACTGAAAACTGTGTCCAGTAGACTTGCTGTGTGCGGTTATCCACTTTTTGCCAGATGGAGCCAGATCATCTTATGTTTCATAGTAAGCAAGTCTGTGCTGGTCATCCTCTAGTGCTCCATCGGTGGTCACAGAACTCTGGATAGTATTGGTGGACTATTCTCAGTCCAGCAGTGACACTGAGGTGCTTAAAACTCCAGCAGCACTGCTGTGTCTGATCCACTCACACCAGCACAACACACACTAACACACCACCATGTCAGCATCACTGCAACGCTGAGAATAAACCTCCACCCAAATAATACCTGCTCTGTGGTGGTCCTGACTGTTGTGTTGTATATTGATTGGCTACAGTCGGTAATTGTAGGACTATAAAATGCGCACACGGTAAACAGATTCGATAAAGTAGACAAACACATGCTTCATAAAGTGGTCAGTTGGTGTATGTAAAAGCATATGGCAGTCCAGCACAACACTGATACTGAACACATCCCGTTGTGTTCACTACTAAGCCAAACTTTTCAGTTAAATCATTATTTAAAAGAGTTTGGTAATGCGCTCAGGCTTTAACAGGAACTTCATAAGCTAGTATGGATATTTGAGTTTTTGTCCCAGACTCGTAAACATAAACTGTTCCAAATAAAGCTGAACATGAAGCAAATTGTCCAGCAGCACCATCCCTCCATAGACCTCAGTGAGAATGAAAAAATAAACTGGCTCATTACCTTAATTGATCGGCCCACTAATGCTTTAGCAGGAACCTCTGTTTGCAAAGGAGCTTGTTGAGTTTGTGTAGTTCCTAGCATCTGAGGAGAACGCTTGTTGTGTCATTCACTGATTTTACAACAGCTAATAACCAAACATCTGTGGTATGTCGTTTGTGTTGCATGCCACGTGTTTATTTAATGGGTGAGTGTTCCGCAAAAAATGTAAAAAGCAACTGCACTGTTTGAATGTGGCCTGTTAATACAGACTGAATAACAAAGACTGAATAAGGTTTGAATATGGAATGCAGAATTCTGTATTATAAATAAATGTTTCCAATACTTCTATTATATCCCACCTCTATAAACATACAATGAGGGTACTTGTCCAGGAACATCATAAAAAACATCCTGCCCACCTTTTACAAGGCCCTGCAGTTTAACCAAGTTAACATATCGCCTGATGGAGGACTAAACATAATTATGTAAGTTCTTTTACAAAACTAATCAATGGTACTTGTTCGGGCATCAATCATTACGCCCATCACAGAAGCACTATTTTAATTTAAATTCAACTGCATTCAATAGATCTGCAAATGATGAACCTCAGAAATGACTAAAACCACATCGCCTTCGACCTCCGCTCTGCCAGAAGCCTGCTGATTACTCTGCCTCGGTGAGGAAAACATTCTGCTGATAGAGCTGCTGGTTGGATCGCAGTAGCTGAGGGACAAACACCTGCTGTTAAACAAGTGAGTAAAATCAAGGTGGAATTCAGCGTTTTCCTGAGATTTCAGACACCACAGCATTTCACACTGGTCACACACACTCAGCAACCAGACTCCATTACACTTGGTCCATCACACAGCTGGACAAATCTTGGACCTTTCCAGCACCCACCGACTGTTCACACACATACCATCACAGCACACCTACACTTTAATTTACTTTGAATCTGTTATGAGTCTCAACCTTTCTGTACAGTTCACAACTGGCAGTGTTTTATCTAGATCCTTAAACACTCCCTGTTGCTAAATGCTAAATTTCTTATTTTTATATACATGTGTCTTTGTTGTCCGGTCTAGCATTTAATGTCTTGGGTGTTTATGCTCTATATATTTGTCTGGTTTGTTTATTGTATACTCTGAACTTGTTTTACAGTGTTGTGTACTCCACTCTGCGTAGTCCTGCATAATGTGCTGCACCAACGACATTGCGTTCCAATGTTTACATGTTATACTGATGAATGACCATGAGAACCACTTGACTTGAAACAGATGAGTCTACAGGGCCCATCACGTCCATCTCTCATAACTTCACCAGTGCCCCCCGAATCTGTCATTGTCAATCTGTATTGCCCCCCTCAATCTGTCAGTGTCAATCTGTATTATTGTTTATTTGTATTGAATTACCTGTATTTATCATCAACTAATAATAATGATAATAAATAGCATTAATATTGTATTAATTAAAAATCATACTTATAACAAATGTATTAATATTGTAGTTGCTGTTTTGTTCATGTTCAATTAGAGACAACAACTACTACTACTATGACTACTGTTGTGTTATTATGTCAATAATTATTACCTTTAGTCTACTACAGAGACAACGAACAGCACCATACAACTTGTTGAATAACACTGATATTATTATTATTATTAATAATATTAATAATAATAATAATAATAGTTATTTGGTGGTCATGCTGGTAAGATGTGGTGTCTATTGTTTGCTCACCCTTGTGTGCTGGTGTAAGAATACCGCGCGCACTTTTCCATTGGCGCTGTGCTGAACGCTCCGCTGAGGGGGAGTGCGGAGGGGCGGAGTGCGCGCGCTTTGTGACGGAGAGAGACAGCGCGCACTCCACACTCAGCACGGAGCTGCGCGCGCGCCACGAGCGCTCAAACGCCCGAGCAGATCCAGAAGCAGCAACAACAGCAGCAGCAGGACGAGGAGGAGCGTGGTGGGACCGAGAGGAGCACCGGAGAGGAGCGCGTGCATCACTCAGGTAGGTTCGTGCTCCGAGTTTGCGAGGCGACGCGAGTCTGTCCGCGCGCTCCGGGGCGGGAGGAGGAGAGGGTACGGTGTCTTAGAGCAGGCGCCTGAATCCGCAGCGCAGCGGTGGAGGCGATGCTGGGTTTACAGTGGATTACTGACGCGGAGGAAACGCACGAGCGCGTACAGGCAGCGCAGGTCCACCGTGGAGAGAGGAACTCCGCGCGTTTGGAGGGAGTGTAGAAGTGTGGAGGTGCAGGAGTGGCCCTCACTGCCCGGAGAGCGTGCTGGACTCGCTCTGATCAACCTGTTAGAGAACAGCAGCACTAAACGCACCTGCCTCTCGCAACACATCACCACAGGGCCTATCTGCTGAAATGCTCTACAGCTGGCGAATCTAATGATCTAAATGAGAACAAATGTGTTTCATCTATTGGAGAAATCTGGCGTTTCTCACTATCCTGCTGATTACAGGGATTATCACAGGGATTATTACAGTATTACAGACCTGCTGCTTACCACACTGTGCTTGTGTACATAAAAGTTTATGTGCATCCATCAGTTACACAACAAGACTTCCTAAGACTATATGGTTATTATTTGCAGAGAGAGAGAGAGAGAGAGAGAGAGAGAGAGAGAGAGAAGAGAGAGAGAGAGAGAGAGAGAGAGAGAGAGAGAGAGAGAGAGAAGAGAGAAGCATCAGAGAAAAACTGCATTATGTGCTGAGTCTGATTTACTCAGGAGTAAGATCAGATACAGTTGGAAATGATCAGGAGGCGTGTGGTGACAGGTCAGGAGTGTGAATGCGAGACTGAAATCATACGTGTGTGTGTGTGTGTGTGTGTGTGTGTGTATGTACACGCATACAAACACACATGGTGGTAACCCTGCTATCTTTCATCGTGTTCTTCGCCTCTCCTCTTTCTTTCTGCCCTGTTGGCGACGGCCAGAAAACAGTGGGGGTTTTGTAGACTCGCCAGCATGAGCTCGCAGCCCTGCCAGCGCAGTGGGGACAGCACAGAATACTCCATATGAAGCTACTGTACCAGACCACAGAGGCCTAATTCACCTACACATATATACAGTACAGTTCCCCACATTTATTCAATTTGTTTTCAGGAAACTTGCAGTCAATTGTGGTTTTAGCCACATTGCACAATTCCTGTACTCATAGTGCATTACTTTAGGGATAGGGGTCAGGATTTCAGAATGTACACAGTGGGGATACCGAGTGGGGATTCATTGCTTTCAGCTGTTTCAAAGAAATCTTCCATGCCTCCAAATTTCAGTCTTGGAAGTTGGTTGTATTTTTGCTTCTGGCAATTCAAGGCCTTGCTTAGACTGCCAGCCCAATTTTTGGCATAACCAGATTAATTGTTCATAGGCTGCAAAAAAAAAAAAAAAACACAACACATGGAGGTGGTTTAAAATGCAATTTCAATCAGATTTCCACAGATGTGCCTCAGTCTGGATTATTTGGCTGCTCAGAGCGCATTTCAAAGTGTCTTTTGCAGCAACAAACAGCAGCGATGTCAAATTCAAGTAGTCGGATTTTTGTATAGGGATAGTTACTAACACCTACACCATTACCATCCCATGCAGATAGCATGGAGATGTCTGAACACACAAGTCCGATCTGATTTCTTGTACATAACAAGTGTGCACAGCAGTCTCAAAGATAAAAGCTGTTCTATTTATCTAATGGTGACAGTTTTTGTTTACCAGGACTTGCATGGTTGTTTGGAGTCCAATTTTGTCTGTATCATTTCCTTTTAGCCCTGTTTATTGCAGATCACCTAAAATCAAAGGTTCTCAGAAATAGTTTCTGAAACACACACATGCACACGCACACAGTATATATATATATATATATACACACACACACACACACACACACACACACACACACACACACACACACACACACACACACACACACCACACATATTCACCACAAACATGTAGGATGGGCATCAATCACAGCATAAGATGTTAATCACAAAACTTCTAGACGTGTTTTCTTAGCTGGAATGGAACGTCTTCACATCTCCCCACTATGTCTGTATGTTTTAATAACCCCAAGGTGTTAGTTTTAATAATAATAATCTGTACCAGGGATGGTTCAAACGCAATGCAATTGCTATAATACACTCACTGCAGAGCCCTGCTGCTGTTCACATACTGAGCGGATGCACACAGACGATTACCCAGACTCAGAGCACAATTACAGCAACTCAACAACTCAACTCAGATTACCCAGACTCAGAGCACAATTACAGCAACTCAACAACTCAACTCAGATTAACATGGTAGTCACACAGCACAGGAAGAGAGAGGGAGAGGGAGAGAGAGAGAGAGAGAGAGAGAGAGAGGGAGAGGGAGAGAGAGAGAGATTAAAGCTGCCTGACATCTATTCCATGCCTTGAGACACACACACAGGGCCCTTCAAACACGCTCCAATCTGAACCCTTATACAGAGAATAATACTACTGTAAATAGATTTCAGGAAATCTGATTTGCTCCTAATGACAATGATTAGCTACCAATGGAAATGCTTACTTGTGAGCATAAAAACAGCCTCATTAAATTATAATGGGGTGGGGGGTCTACTAGGAAAGACTTACAGGTTTTAATTTTTTTTTATCAATAAAAAAAAAACACAATGTCTTTAAGCCCCACCTCCCGATGAGCTCAGAGTGCTTTGATTGGTCGTCCACAGTTTCGACTGATCATTTGCCAGAACATTCAAAATTCGTAGCAGCATCCTGCTACAAGTTCCATCCCTACAGGCAGCCAATAAGGACTGTGTTGTGAGATGATGTCAACTTGTAACTGAGAAGGCTGGAATTCCATCGCTGCATTTCAGGCAGCTGGGAAAAGTGGTTCCTGTGAGAGATTTTCTCTTGGCATCAAAACTTTGTGCTTATATGCAAACACTGCATAACTCATTAAAGAAAAGTGATAAATCTGAACAAACAAAAAAGGAACACCCTCAACAGTGTTTAACCTAGCCTCTGCATTTTGTATCCTCTGCATATTGTGTTCTGTTCATGTAATAATTCATGAGTATAGATGATGTGCATAAACACATTTACTGACTGAATTCAGCACCTGCACATCGGCTTCCATCATAAGATTATGTTTAGATTATGTTTAAGTTTTCTGTTCTTTTCCAAGCAAACGTGTCTACATTGTCAGTGGTAATGGATTATATAGTGCATACGCAGCAGGTTTAGACCCAGAAAACCTGGAGTATTCCTTTATAGACTGATCTGTGGTCAGTGGCTGCAGCTGTTTTTAATTCATGGCTGAATCTGTGAGAGCGGTGTGTGAGTCACTGGGGTCAGTGTGTGCTGAGCAGCATGATAAAAATACTGCAGCCAGAATACTGCACGGATTACAGAGGAACAACTAGTGCACAGAGTCTGCCTTACAGCTGACTAATGGCCTGAAAGTCCTACATATAAGGACATCAGGACATGCAATAACACATACATATTAGACCTGGGCGACAGGGAGTGATGTAATCAGATCTTGTCGTTGATGGACATGTAACCCGTTGGCGACGTGCAAAAGGTGATTTAATAAAAGGAAGAGAGAGAATTATACAAGACCTATTTACTGTTAAACAGATTACATTTTTGTGTGTTTCCTTTTTATCTGTTTGAAAGAGTGAGAGAGTGACAGGAAGAGAGAGAGACAGAGAGAGAGAGGCCTGTTAGTTCTCTCTGCTACACACTGTACTGCTAGCTTCACCGCACATTTCTTCTCCTTACTTCACTAATGTTAAGGTTAGCTGAACTGAATGGAACCCAAAATAAACCTAAACTTGCTTTTTTCGATCTCCAGCTTGCCTCAAAGTGACTCGCTACAAGAAGAAAACTAGCTGAAGTGGCCGAGTATTACCCTAGAACAGCCGGTTCTAACCTGCAGAAAAAGTTCCTCTGAGGCTTGTCTGTGAATGGGATCAGAAAGGGGTGACAACCTTAAATAACATGTACACATAATAGAGCATTCACATGTACTGTTAAAATAATGAGTTATAATGGGCCTTAAACAGCTACGCTAGAGTAAATTCCCCACGGCCTCTGCTGTGGGTGATTCACAGAGTGAAGTTTCATTATTTTCTGAACATCTTGAGTGCCCTGGCGTTTAAGTGAATTATGAAAATACCTGTTATGACAAAAAACAGCTCTTTCTTTATAAAATGTAAAGCATGTGAACCACTTGCAAGGAGCACTATGAGCATGCATGTTGCCATAAATCTGCCCCCTATAATGCTTATTATAGTGTAATTAAATTACATAATACTCAATAATATTCAATAATAATATTAATAATATAATATAAGAGTTATTAAAAGTTACTAAGTATTATATTTTAACAAGACGCTTTAAAAATCTGAAATATGTTAATTAAAACATCCAATAAAACAGAACAGAAAGTGCGTAAAAGCTACAGTGAAGCACATAGTTATTTTTAGTATATTGTCGTTAATCATGATTTTTTTAAACTAGAAAATAGCAGACTAATTATTTTAAATATTAGCCAGGTCTAATTCACATAGACAATACACTAACAAATACGGTAGGGGCAGTGACTGGACATATTGAGTTTCTGCTTCTCACGTTGCATGTAATCCCCAACTCATTCAGGGACGTTTAGTTTAGACTCTGGGGTGGACAATCCATTGTTCTGATAACACCAGCAGCAGCTTCTTTGTGTCTTTTGTAAATTTCCTTGTCCCAGTAACAGCTACTAATAACTACAGCCCTAAAACCCACATCTGTCTGTGTATAACACCTACTTCAATAATTACAGTAACTATGTACAATTACAATGGTCACATTAACAGCTTAATGTTGAGTTACAGATTCAACATTCCATTTCTACTGTACTTATACAAACACCAGTTAAGCAAGGCAGACAAGGCAGAGTCGAATGGTATGCATGCTCTAATCACTAAAAAGATAGCATGCTTCCACAAAAGCACTTATGGCACACAAAAATCCACACAGTCTCATCATGATGCAAGAGTGATCGTTATATAACTCAACTTTATCAAGCCCCATAGACTCCAATGTTTACACGCTGAAGCAGATTAAAACTAAAGCACTTCTCCAGAGTTAAATAAATAAATAAGTACAGATAATACTCTTTTATTGCTATTCTTTTACATGGCTGTCTTTTCCCTGATGGACACTGCTTGTATGGCAGTAGGTGTTCATTAGGTAAGTGTTTTGGTGGGGAATCCTGCAGTGTTTGAATAGAGAGTGTGTTATCCAGCACAGTGAGAGGACATTACTGCCCCCCCCTTTTTTTCACCCTATCTAACTATCCCTCACACACACACACTGGTCTCCCTCTGGAGAGGCCTCCGCTCCCAAACAACAATGAGCGGTTCTGTCTCATCTTCTGCCAAGCCAGGGTTGTCATAGACACCACAAAATGTACGTCAGCCTTGTTCGTTAATCAATGTGGCCATTTTAGTCATTGGCACCAAGTGATTTATTTCAGGCGAATCAAACGCGCTTCTGTCACACACATTTCTGGCCGTGTGCTCTGCGTGGCAGACAGTGAACAGAAAGGGCGCGTTTGTCCGTGAGCCCGGCAACAGCGGCCAGCGCTGGAGGTCAGGCCTGCCGGAGGCTGACTGACCGTAACTGAGGTGAACCACAGCTCCCAGAGCTTCATACAATATTGCTGTGTTGCTGACGGAATGTCCCGGAACCTATTAACTGCCCTAATGTGGCTGCGGTCAAGTGAAAAATGCCTGGAAAGTGAATTTCCGTTCAGGAGGCATAGTATATGCACTGCGGGCTGCATTTCTACAAGACTTCGACACATGCAAAAAAGTGCACAGCTCATGCAAAACCGGGCACCAGGTCAGACGCTGGTCATTTGCTTTTCCACACAAAGCAGTCCCAAGGCATGGCTTTTGTTTTCAAAGTGTTGACAAGTCTGGACTGTTTTGGTGTGTTGTCACCTCAAATACTTAAGAATAAGATACTTTTTCAGTATTTATTTTACCTAAAATCCTAAAAAACTAGCTACATATCCACCCAAAACCAGTCAGGCTACTTTTTTACATGATCTTCCTGGCCTCATGTCAGAAATGTAATTCTCTTGTTAAGAGTTAAACAGACTTCATATGTTACTGTGCCTTTACGGACTGTTCTGATTGGTTGTTCTGTACTGTGCATTCTAAAAGCTGTCCAGGCTGACGCATTCAAGGTGTACGCCTGCTGAACAGGGCATTTAAATTTAAATTTAAATTTAAACTTTTCAGCCAGTTCAGGCCTACGCATTCACACAAGAGTTCTAAGGCACATTTCAGGCTGGACTGCTTCTTCAAGCATATATATCAGACTTACAGCCAATCAGAACCGAACGCATCAGTCTTAAAGGTACAGTCACAAAAACAACCTGTTTAATTCTAAGGGACGTTAAATGGTCATGCAAACAAGAATTGAGTCTTTTGGTACCTAAAACCACACAGCTGTCATAAAACAATCGCATGGGGAAAAAAAGGAACTTGCAAATGATGTGGGCCCTTTAAAACTCCTCATCATTAAACTATCACCCCCAGTTTTCCAAAAAAAAAAGTTAGCATTGTTTCAAAACATTAAATTTCCCAGCCAACAAGGTCCATAAAGGCCACTAAACTCCAGAATTAGCCTGTTTTGATTTCCCTGCCAGTTCAGCCCTACCCATTTACACCAGAGTTCTAAGGTCTATTACAGGCTGGACTGCTTTTTCAAGCACAGTACAGAATCACAGCCAGTCAGAACCAAATGCATCAGTCCCAAAAGGCACAGTCACAAAAACAGCATGTTTAATTCTAAGGGAGGTTAAATGGCCATGCAAACAAGAATTATAAGTCTTTTTGATTTGCAAACCCACACAGCTGCGATGAGAGGATCTCAGGGGAAATCATAAAGCATCATGTAGGACACAGGCCCTTTAAACATCAGCAACAGCTGAGTCTATTAGCCACAAACGTCTGCAGTCTGCAGGTGAACCGAAGCAGAGTATGTGTGGTGTGCCTTCTGCTAATTGACACATGCTTAGCGATGGTCTGGCACTGCTGTACTTGTTGAGCTCCAGTAGAAGACCCCTGTCAGCTGTGAAGTATGTGTTTCACTTCAGCCAGAATTAAGTACATACACCCTAGAGACACCCAACTGCCGTATTAACTCACATAAGCTGAGCCGCGCATCACCAACACAGAGCCTTAAAGCAGGCAGTCATGTGAATCCCCAACCCCCCCAAAACAAAAAAACACATTATTAAATGTGTTTATGTTTCCTAATGCATTCTGGGGCACATCCTGAGAGGAGCTTTTGCTGTTTTTAATGTATTTAATATTAAACCCCAACGTCATTACCAACTCTGTTTAGGCGCTGTCCATAGAAAATGAATAGAGGGATGATTTGATTGAGTTCCTCCCTAATATGCATGTACATATAACATATCAGCCAAGTGAGCCAACTGCATCATCTCTGAACCTGCTCTCCGTTATAATCACTGTAAATACAAGGTGAATTTTTTGTTGCTACTCAAAAGCCTGTATTCTGCATATCAAACGGATGATGTGAATTATTAATTAAGCGTGGGCAATAAGGAGATCTTTAAAAATGTAAAAATAAATGAGCTCACAGTACCATGACGTTTTGAGCATATAGTGGATATCATCAGCGCTAACACTGACTAACTGCATTTTTAGTACGTGTGCATAATTTGGCCTCATTTAGTGCATTTAGTAAAATACAAAATAAAATCCATTGTATGTAGCTGTACAGTTATTATTATTATTATTATTATTATTATAATTATTGTTATTATTATTACTATTGTTATTATTATTATTATTATTGGAGCAATGGTATATGTGGCACTACAGGTTCTATTCCAACATATTAATTCTAAATAAATACGAAACTAAATATTTTAATGCATATTGTGTATTTTGAAAATTTCTCAGTGTCATGATGTAACATTTTCACCATATTGCCCACTCCTAGTATCAAACAGAGAAGGTCTTGTGTCTTGATATTCGATATGAACTGAGATTACAAATTGCTTGTTTAACGTCGGTGAAACAGTTTCATGCTTGTGACATTTTGTGACTGGTTTTCTGCGGCAGCTGCAGCTTTTAAACACGTCTTTGCTGAAGAGAAGGAAAGCAAAGAGAACACATTCTTTTGAATCCCCATTTTTTATTTTCATTAGCGTTCCTATTTTGAACGTCGTTCTAGGCCTAATCAGTCTTTGTGTTTTTGTCACTGGTTTGTACTTGTTTCCCTTTTTTGCTGGAATTTATTCAACAACATTTTGAAAAGCTGGCATCCCCAGATTTCTGATGACCAATGTATGTGTGATTGTTCTTCATAGCTTTGTGTTTCTAAAGTCATCTGGGGATACATCCAATACGTAACAATACATGATGAAATTTTATTCCTTCAGCCTCAACTTTCTTATTACCTGTACGAACACCCAGAAACCATGTATTACACAATACCAGCACAAGCTAATGTTCTGCACTAGAAATGATGTTTCTGCAGGTCAAGAATCAGAAACAGCTAAATTTGCTAATTATGTACAAGGCTAGAATCAACCTCGGATTACACCAGTGTGTTATCCTACATGCAGGCAATGCCCATGTGGAGAGTCTTATGGGGGCGTGAGTCCACTATACAGTTCATGTTCCTCTTACATTAGCGTCAGAGCAGATACAACCTGTAAATAATAGAAACGTACTTCATGGAAGACATTTACTTTTACTACTGTACTGAAACACATAAAATGATAGTATTTCTGAGGAACTAAGCCCAATGGACTCATCTCCACACCCCGGCCTTATGAAGCATTTATAATTAACACATGCAGACAGATTCATTCAGGCAGAGGTTCTTCTTTATTTATGCTCAGTGAATTTACCAAACTGATACTAAAACTGTAATGTGAGCAGAACAGGCATGCATGCACACACTGCACAGCATGGTGCCTAGTAGTTTGGCTCTAATTGAGCTGTAAAAAAAAAAAAGTGCAGAGTCCTCCCATAGGAGAGCTAATCCTGTTCAGCTTAGCAGAGATTGTTTGTTGAACATGGTTGGTTTCACGCGCTGCTCTCTTAGTGAGGTGTGCTGAACATGTGGCCAATTTCGTTCAGTGACCTAAATGCAAACAAATACCAATCTGTATGAAGGGAGAGGCTTTATTGTACTGAAGGCACAACCCCAAACGCAGTGTAGGATGACCTTTAGTGGGGGTTGATTTGAAACACGGAAGACAGATAAGCAAATTATCAGCTTCTCTTTGGGGACAGATAAAAATAAACATCATTATTCGGCCACCTCTCTCCACATACTGCCTTAGAAGAGTGCACACGAGCAGCGCTTGTGTGTTTATCTGGCCAATTGTGTTTGATGTTCATGAGCACCGTCTAAAAAGAGAGAGAAGAGTGTGTGCACCAGAAAGGAAGGAGAGAGAGAGAGAGAGAGAGAGAGAGAGAGAGAGAGAGCGCGAGAGAGAGAGAGAGAGAGAGAGAGAGAGGGGGAGAGAGAGAGAGAGAGAGAGAGAGAGAGAGAGAGAGAGAGCTGTGAAGAAAGCTGCGCTTAAATTGCCTGTTTATTTCCAGTCACTGCATCATTTACACAGCTACAGAGGGAGCAAGAGAAAGAGAGGAAGAAAACAGGAGAAGGGGGGATGCACAAGTATGAAAGACATGAAACAGAAAAGCAAAAATAAGGGATATTATCTCAGCAGGGAGAAAAATACAGACAGAACAAAACAGAAAAAGAGGAGAGAAGCAGAAAGTGAGAGAAATGGAGAAAATAGAAAGATAAAGAGCAAGAAAGGAAAGACAGACAGAAAGATGAAAGAGGCAAAGGGATTGGATGTGAGAGAATAAGAGAGAGAGATGAAGACAGATGAGCCAAAAGAGCCAAAGAAAGAAGGTGGCGAAGATGAGAGACACAGGAGAGAGAGAGAGAGAGAGAGAGAGAGAGAGAGAGAGAGAGAGAGAGAGAGAGAGAGAGAGAGAGAGAGAGAGAGAGAGAGACAGAGAGAGAGAGGAGGCAGGAGGGAAAGGAACAGAAATAAGAGATAACCCTCACTCTTCTTCTAAACCGCTTTATCCTCTTGGGTCACGGGGGGAGCTGAACGCCATCCTAGCACTCACTGGGCAGAAGGGAGAATGAGTGAGCAAAACAGAGATGGAGAAACGAAGGAGAAAAAGAAATAAAAGGAAAGTTGAATGAAAAAGACAAAGATAGAGGGAGTGGACGCTACAGCAAGAAACAAAAATAAACAAAGATCTGGAAGAGAGACACAGTAGGAGAGTGAGACAGAGCGAGAGAGAGACATAGAGAGAAAAACAGTAGAGCAATAGGGCAACGGAGAGAGAAAGAGTAGAGGAATAGAGCGACAGAGAGAGAGAGAGTGGAGAGAGGGAGAACGAGAGAGATAAGACAGAGAGAGAGATGATTAGGATTTATCAGTGTGTTAGGTGTGTCAAACTGTTCATGCATAATTCCAACAAAAGAGAAGGCAAACACAAAAGCTAGAAGTGAGGTGGTGGGAGGAGAGAGAGAGAAGGACAGAGACGGAGAGAAAGAGAGAGAGAGAGGAAGAGTGCATGATCAGACAGACGGAAGGACGGATAGTGACGAGCAGAATAAGCAGCAACAGAAAGGCAGAAGACCCTGTTAAAATAACAGCAGGAGATGAGATCAAATATAATCTAACTAACATGACATGAGAGGAAGAAAGAGAGGGGGAAAGACTGGAACAAGGATGACAGGATGAGAGCCCTGTTTATAGCATTTACCAGTTCATTTGAGAGAGAGATAGGGAGGGAGAGAGAGGCACAGAGGAGAGAAAGAAAATTGGGAGAAGAGGGAAGGCATAAATTATTTCAGTCGCAAAACACTGCATCAAATTTAATGGGCTGTATTTATACAGTGCTGTGTCAGGTGTATGTGTGCGTCAGGTGTGCTAGCGAGGGTGTGTGAATGTTGGAGTGTGAAAGGAGAGGGGGAGACAGAAGAAGGGGAAAGAGGGGGAAAAAAGAAAGAATGGAGGGAAAGTAGTGCGTGGGAGACACAGACAGAGAGTGTGTTTGAACTAGAGATGGTCTGACAATGTGACAATTATTCTAGGCTGAGTGTAACCGTGAGGAGATTGGATTCAGAGCCATTTGATTTGCTATACAGAGCAACATCTCTCTCTTACACACACATGCACGCGCACACACACACACACAGTACATACACGCACAGCTGGAGGAGTACACCAAATTCAACACTTCAAATTCGAGGTGTAATGCACCCACTTGTAAATGCATTTTTAAACACTGATAGATACAAAGCCACACAAAGCAGGGCGCAATCAATACCTCCCCTAATCTCCATCAAAGTGTAATGTCTCTATACTGAGTACAAACATCATTTACAGGCAAATCAAGTAGGGATCTGTGTGGTGATACTCTCGGCCTAATCGGTAGGGCAGTATGGGAAAAATACAACATCACAATACTTCAGCCACTTTAGCGATGCGTTAACATCTGCATCAGGGATGTGACGGTATGGATTTTCTCCTACGGTCTAGGTCTAGGTCTCCAGCCTAGTCTATAACTAACTAACAAAGAGCTGTAAGTAACACTGTAAACTGGTTCAAAGTGTGATTAAACATGGTGAATCTGCTTCCACCAGTAAAAAAAATATTTTGGTGTTGACACTAATGAGCCCCGTGGTAAGTACCACATGCGTTTTGTGGTAACGTGGTTATTGTTGCAGCCCTAATCACAGTATTTTGTTTATCAGAGATTTGATACGTTGAAGCAGACAAACTAAAACCTGTAGAGCCCCGCATAAACAATACTATAATATCAAACCCAGTACAATGATTAATACTCAACATCTTACAAGCTGGCTTTATCATGAAACATGCGGTTAGAGAATGTTCTTTAAGTACATATATCCACACTCTGCTTAGAAAAGACATCACGATACTGATGAAATACCGTCATGCTGCCCAGCCCTGTGAGTCGACTCGACTAAACGTTCAGTATTCTCACAGTATTTTACCTAGGAAAAGATTCTACTTAGGAAACATGACAACTATGACTTCATTACTGTACAACTTTATAACAGCACTGGAGCTGGGAAGCTGGAGTGAGTTACTGGTGCTGACTGTAATGTGGCACATTAGACGATATAATTAATAGAATGTCCATTCTCTAACATTCACACTGTAAGAGTTCTGACCGTTAACACCACAGTGTATTGTTACCGACCGACAGGGATACACTGAAAGGGGAACTGAGGGCAGAGGCACATACTTGATATTTTTCATACACATAGCTGTTGATACAGATACACTGACTTTTATTACAGGAATTCAGAACTAGATTTACTAGCATCACAGAGAGATATACACCATTAAATACACATTCCTTTTTGTCCTGTCCAAATCTGCCATGTCAAGCATTTTTACAAACTGTGCACAAATACAGAAATGCGAGGTCAGTAAATATTCTATCAATATCCTGTGAAAAAGGAGTATGCAGAGAGTATGCAGACTCTATGAAGCATCTCTATTTCTATTCATTGGACAAGTCAGGAATCAAACATGAGTTGATGCTGGATGTAAATTCTCAGGATACCACACAATAGAATAATAACATAGATTCACTTAACACAGCTTTGTAAATGCCTAGGGCAGACAAAATAACATGCTCTACTTGTTGGCCAACCAAGAAGAAACTTCTTAAAACCCACTTATGCAGGTTATTTGGGGTTTATTGATAGGTAAGAACGCAGGAGCACAAGGGTGCCGGCAGATCTGCGGTTTAACGACACATCATGAATCTGCCAGACTTTTTCCTCAGGACCTTTCTCAGGAACAAATGTAAAAACCAACTTTTTGCTGAATGAGGCCCAGTGTGCAGCCGAACAGTTTAAAAATTCTTTTCAGAGGAATAACAGCATATAATGGGCAAGACTGTTTTCTGAAGAAGGTGATATTATTCGTAATACAGCACTGGTACATCTTGTAAGTGCAATGTCCACTTTCAACAACGTACATCATTAAAAAAAAAAAAAAAAAACATCTGTGTTCTGGATCAAAATCGCCCTCACATGGAGTCACCACTCCAATTACTGTAACCTACATCAAGATGTGAACCAGTTAAAAGCGACATATTATATTCATACGGTTATCAGCTTTTATTCCAAGAACATCGCACAAGCATGTGCCGTAGAAGTTATTTACAGGAGTTACTTAGCATGCAACATTGACCTTTTCTATGTGTATAGAATAGTACTGCTGGTCTAACAATTCTCCAAATCCAGGTATCAGAGCCACGGTTTGGTGCAGCCTGACTAAGAAAAAAATTAGAACACTAAAGAACATGGCAGATTAACATTAATGGACTTAATCAGATCTGAACCACAGTGCATGAGACTCTGGATGTTTGCATCAGACATGTGGGTCTGTCAGTGCAACAAACCCTGTTCACTATACACACAGAGCTCTATCAGTCCACCGATACCTTCACCCACACAGACTGTATGTGTTGGTGATTCAGTGAGAAATATTTTGTACATAGCTTTAAATCCATGATACAGACAGGAGCTCCATGCTTAGCTTCACCCAAAGATATTTTCCATTACGAATGCTCCCGTGGTGAACTGGAGTTTTCCAGTCGCTGCTTATGTTAGTTTGTTGCTCAGTGATTTATCCACAGGTCTCTCACGAGCACAGGTCAGGTAGTCGGCTGAAGGTACTGTGTTTGAATAAAGAGCCTACAAATCAGGGATCTATTAGATCAACATACAGACGTCAGGGCTTAGGCAGATGCTTCCGCTATCTGCTTAACCAATTCACTGTATTAACCATGAAAAGCACTGAGCCTACGGCAAACGGAACAGGCCAAAACAGAAATCAATCCTCTGAACTTCCATCATTGGGAATTAAATGATGTTAAATACAGAGCAGGAAAACACACACGCACTGGCGCATGTCGCACAGGCATCTCCAAGCCAAACGTCTTTGTTCATCTCCGCCATAGTCAGCATCAAAAACGTTACTGTCCTTGAGGGATAGCCAAGGGTTTGAGTGTGTTAAAGGCATAATAGTGGGTCAACCTTGAGTTTGTTTCTCAGAGTGCAATTTTGCAAGTTGTCTTTGACTGCAGTGTGGCTGAAATACATTGAAACACATGCTTCACACCCTCATGGGAGCCAGTTAAATCTAAAAGCACCGAAAACAAGAAGGAAAAAAAAAAAAAAAAAAGAATCAATGCGTGTATAAATGTTTCACAAATTAGCACTGTAAACAGACCAGAGAAGAAGTCTAGCAGGAGATCAGCCAACTCTCAGAGGAGAGAGAGGCCAGTTTTAGTAGGGCTAAGCACACCCTGAATACTACTTAGCACCCTTACATGAATGTTTTGAACATTTTTAGATCCAATTATTAACAACATTTTGCATTTATTCTTCATTGTTAAAATGTGCCACCATATCTCCAAATTCACAATATAACGCTATAGCAAGGTGTTAAGAACTGGGGTGGGCCACTCCAGCACTGCCTCTGCAGGGCTATCAGAGATTTTGTGCCATAATGACATGAGTTGGCAATCCAGAGCTGTTTAGAAATGAACATCACACCCAGCACAGTCAGTCATTTTAGACCTCGTAAGCTGTAAGCTTAAATCTCTGACGCTACTGCAAAGTTGGAAACCACTGAAGCTGTGATGGGATTTTGTCCACATTGTGGTCAGTATAGCTGACTTGCCTGTTAGTTAGCTAACTTTAACTTCCTATGAGTTACAGAAGAGAGGACTGGCTATAAAGAATCAACGTTAGCTAGATGAGGTGACATTTTTAAGAAAGTATTTTGATACAAGCAGCAATTTTATTGTTTTTATTACATGTAGCTAATACTGGTGTTGTGTTGTCCCAGTCAGGTCAGGTGTGATCAGGTCATGGCACAAAACACACAGAGAGCTAAACAAGTAAACGCGTTCCACTCTGAAACGATCTAGCTCCCATCTAGCTTGCAAAGGTGGATTAGGTCTACCAATCCTTCTACCCGACGTTCTGGACCGGACTCAAACTCACACAGCAGAAGTGATGCCATTATTGTAACAGCCAGTGTTGTGGGGGTGTAACTTGTAGCAGGATGATGCTCAGTTGACCAGTCAGAACAGAGTGTGCAAGCTGACCAATCAGAGCATACTGAGTTCATCGAAAGGCGGGGCTTGAAGACACAGGCACTCTACCAGAGCTTTACAGACAGAGGGTGAATACAGACGTCTTTACCCTCAACACACCCTCCCCTCTCTTTCTCTGTCCTCCTCTACTGCTGCCACCCCCCCCATGTTGTTCATGTTAAAAGGCTGCTGTGTGCGGCTGTGTATTGAGAGGCTGGTCACATCCTTCTGTCTCTGTGTGTCTCCCGCAGATTTCCCTCCCATCACCGAATTATCCTTGATTACCTTTAGCTAATTATCATCAGATAATACACACTCTCTCCCCAACACACACCTTTCACACACACACACTCTCTCTCTCTCTCTCTCTCACACACACACACACACACAGACACACACACACACATTACTATTCAGAGCCACAGGCAGTTTAAGATCTAAGCCATCACCAGCCTGTAAAGGAAAAAAAACATGGTTTCCAGACACCTCTCATCAAGGTGTTTGTGGAGAGTACCTGTCAAAGCACCTCTGTGTAGCAATTACATTCCTTCTCCTGCTTCTGAATGGTACATAATTAGGCTGAGCTCCGAGGACCAGGTTTGATATAGAAACTCTGAAGCTTCATTAGCCGCTGATACTGATGGTAGAGCGGTTATTAAAGGGCGAATATTCTAAAATCTTAAAAAGAGCCACTGGTGATGATTCTGAGATTGGGGGCCATCATATCTAGCCTACTTATAAGCACATAATGTAACTATAAACATCTTATAAGCATACAACGTGTCTATAAATGTTAACAGATTTCTAAATAGAATTCCGTATGTTAAATCCCAAAGGCCCCTGTATAAATTAGACCATAACGTTTGCAGAAACAAACTTTTAGAAGTTTTAAAATATGCATGTGTATAAGGTCTATATATAAAAATTAAGCTAAAAAAACAGGGTGTTCTGAATTCACTGTTTGTCTGACATTTCCGTATATATGTGTTTTCAGCCTATGGTGGTTTAGATCAGCTCATTCTGCTTACGATTATAAACAAGGCAGACAAACAGAACACTGGTCAGTCTGAATAAATAATGAAAAACTTTTAAGTCTGGTAATGCTTAACTGCAGTTGTCCGAAGTCACAAGTGAATTTTGGGAAAAGTTATAATATGCTACAAGACAGAATTAGGATATGGGCATTTTGACATAACATGGTTCGGACTAGCCTGCATTATCTGTTAACACTAATAATACATTAACAGTGGTAACAATGCTTAACTAACATTATGTAAATATGTAACAACAACACTTTACATGTTATTTGTTTACTTAACCTTATTTAACTATTGGTAATACATTACTTAATGTTAGGTTAGTCAACAGTTAATGTGAAGTGTTACCTGGTCATTTCTATGAGCTATTTGTTTGTTATGATGTTGTTAATCAAAAATATCCACAGAGATTCAAATGGGACCTATAAATCACAATTCCTACACACAAATGTGCCCTGACGCTTCTTGCCCCTTCCACACAAAACCGTTTCAGAGTCAGAGAAACTTAGAAACCTAAATCTAATCAACACAGACCACCTGTCTGTCGCCTGTTCAGTCAATTGTTCATACATGGACATACAATAGTTCACATGTTACTTCATTCATGCATGGCTCTGTCCGTCTATCTGTCTGTCCACAAGTCTGTTTTTTAGAGGTGTTGCTTAGTCCTCCGTCTGTGAGTCTGTTTGTTCTGCTCCTTGTCACCTTGCTCCATTTGTTTGTTCGTCTGTCCATCTGTGCGTCTTTTCATCCGTGACTTTATTCATCTAGTTAGCATCACATAAATGCTGCAACATCATTTTAGTCCTGTGTGAGTGGCGGAGAAGGCTAAGAGTGTTGAGCAGAGAGCCGTCAATCAAGCTGCTCATTAGCCATGCCCACGCAGTTCTCTGATAAGTCTTATCAGTGGTATCAGCGCTGGGAGACAGACACACACACGTGCGCGCCTTGTGCCGACTGGCCCCACAACCCCCACCCACGTACACAGTATCCAGTACAGTAGCAAGCCCCTGAGGAATACATTCCAATCATATCATATTAACCAAGCGCTTTATAACCATTCTCATGGGCTAGTGACCAGACACGAACACAAATCACTCTGTTTGTTTACACTGTTCACGGCCCTATATCACAACGCCATTTATCAGGCCCTGCCCTGAATTAATAATGAGCTGGATCTGCAGCAGAATAATTATTTCATGATGTACTTTAGTAATATTTTATGACAAAGCAGTGTGAGGGATGAGATAGGCCATTAACTTTTCATGTTCCTTCATGATCTTAAGACAAAAGCCCAGTAAGAAAGGGAGCGTGTGTATGCGTGTCTCTATACGTGTCTCGTGAATGCAGGCTCCGGTGGGCTTAAACCCTACTTGGCCTGACAGTAATTTCTGCCTCCAAATTTCATTCCAATGGATTCATCAATCTTCCTTCTTTTCCTTACTTCTCCATCTGCCACTCTCTCTCTCTCTCCCCTTCTCTCTCTCTCTCTCCCATTCTCTCACTCCCTCACTCAGTAAATGAGAAATTGAAAGGCAGAGATGGGGAGGGTTACGTGCACAGGATGCCTAAGTACTTACGCGTACACAACACGGTTCTAAAATACAGATACACAAAGAGGAAGTCATCCCATGATTCTAGAGATGCACTTGTTCAATACACTAGAACAATAATGGCAGCAATATTGACCATATTTAAGCGGACATATTGTGCTCATTTTCAGAGCTCATAATTTCATTTTTGGGGTCTACATGCTTCAACACATAACAATTTCTCACACTGTAGCTCTGTATCACTGCCTGTCTCGCATGCTTCGTTAGGGCTCTTGTGTCTTTTTGCCCCGCCTCCCAACGAGTCTCGCGTGCTCTGACTTGTCTGCTTGACACATTCTATTCCAGAGCGGACTAAATGGATGTTGTTGGTTATCTTTAAGACTCTACAGCCTTACACTTAACCGTTCCCGCCGATAAGATGTCTGATACAGTACGTATACTGACATCACCACCCAGTAATATATATTTTGCTACTCTTTCAATTTGGTGAATATTCATGATGAACAGACCAAGAGAAATTAATTTAATTTAAAGAGCTAAACAATTATATGAACTACATCATCGCCTGCACACACACACACACAGCTATCACATTTACCAGCAAACCCCAATAACAGAGAGTTACTGAGGCTGAACAAGCCGAACTTCTAGCTATAAAATATCTCTGCGCGTCATCAGCAGCAGGGTGTTGTGAGCAGCAGATGGGGAATTGCACTGATGCACGCTCACACAATCCCATAGTTGGGTTCAAAGGTCAAAAGTTCGAACGGCGTGACAGCAGTCCTGATATACACTCTTAACGGATCTCATTATTATTACACTCTACACAACATAACTCTGTCTGTGAACACGATGGGGTGGGGGAGGGGGATTACGGGGAGTGAGAAGAGGAAGAGAAAATAAGGGAGAAAACCAAGGCAAAGTGCAGAGAGAAAAGAGCATGGGGCTAGCCAGAGAGAGAGAATAAAGGATAGAGTGAGCAAGAAACAGTGAGATAGAAGAGAGACAGGAAGCAAAGGGCATAATAAGAAAGAGGGGTAAAAAGAACGACAGAACAAATAGCACAAGTGAGGCTGCATAAAGGCAAAAGAGACAGTTCATGATGAAAAAGAAAACTGGAAAAATGGATTAGCAAGAGAGACTGTACAATGAAAGAAGAGTGTAAGTGAGACAGCATAGAGGAAGAAGAGAGAAAATGCTGAGAAAGAGAGAGAAAGAACATGAAGAGTAGCCATGGAGAGACAGCCTAAAGAAAGAAAACAGCCTGAAGATAAGAAAATAGAAGTACGGAGCTTAAACAATAGAGAGAGGAAGCAGGAGAAGGAGGGCAGAGTGGAGATTAAAAGACACAAAGACGAACAATAAAGAATAAAAGAAAGAATAAAGAAGAGTGTGAGCAAGAATGAGCGCCTAAAGTGAGACTAAGGACAGAGAGAGAGAGAGATGAGAAAGAGAGAGCATAAAGAAAACAGAAGAGAAGTAAATAGCATAAAGGGTGAAGAAACGAAGCAGAAGAGGGAGAGCAGAGCAGAGAAGGGGCTCAGAGAGAGGAAGAGTGAAGGAGAATGCAGGAGAGAGACAGAAAGAGAAAGAGCATAGTGTAAGCAAGACAGCCTAAAGGAAGAAAAAAAATGATACAGAGGATGATGACAAAACAGAAAACCTGCAAGTGAGAGAACATAAATAAAAACAGAAAGAAGAACAAAAAGAAAGAGAGAGCGCCAGAGTCCATGAAGAGTCTGTGAGAGAGAGAGAGAGAGAGAGAGAGAGAGAGAGAGAGAGAGAGAGAGAGAGAGAGAGAGAGAAAGAAAGAAAGAAAGAAAGAAAGAGAAACAGAGAGAGAGAGAGAGAGAGAGAGAGAGAGAGAGAGAGAGAGAGAGAGAGAGAGAGAGAGAGAGAGAGAGAGAGAGAGAGAGAGAGAGCGAGAGAGAGAGCAAAGTGGGAATGACAGGACAGGACAGAGAGTAATGGGTAGATGTGGAAAAAGAAAGAGGAAAAAAGAAACAATAATCATGCAGGAAGTGAAGCATGAGCAAAGTGCATTCCTGAGTCCACCGATCAGCAGTTTATCTGTGTGAATATGTGCTCCCTGCTGCCGCTGCTGCCTCCTCGCACCAACTTATAAGCATCGATTTGCTAAAAATCCCCAAATACATTATTGATTTTAATTAGCCCACACATTCATTATTACTCCAGCGGAGCTTCATTCCTTTTGCATTAACTCAGAGGGCTGGAAATGTTCACAGTCTCCCCACCGCAGACCAGTACTGCTCTCCAGCGATCCATTTCATCCTGTCTTGCTCTGCGTTTGCTACACTGCTCGCTGTACATCAGGAATATTGTTTTTGAACACTGCTTCGCTCTGATTGGAGCCATTACACTGGAAGTCAATGGTCCCCAGAAGAGGCGTTAAAAATTACAAACTCTTCCACAAACCAGCCACATGTTCAGACTGGGAAATACAGCGCAGTTGCAAGCGTAAAGCTTAGGGTCCCATAACGGCCGTTGCGATAAACATGAACACGAAACAATCAAATATGTACATCACAGACGCACGGCACGGATGTGCTAAGCTCAGATAGCTGTGAATATGAGAAATGTAGAGAGCCAGTGTTCTGTTTTGCTGTAACGTAATGAAGCAGATTGTGTGGGGGTGTACGGTGCCATCATTCAGAGCAGTTCTTCAGTCCTGTCAGCAAAGTGACCCAGTTTGCATTTGTGTTTTGGTCTGGGCCATGGCTTAGAGCGGTCTGCAAAAGAGATCCTTAATCCACTTAATACTCCACATTGAACTTGACTTCCCTATTTTCAAGGCCTCTATTGTGTCGAGAGCGGTTCCTTTAAGGTCGAAGAGGTTTTAAAAGTAGTGCAGTGTCAAGGTAAATAATTTCAGTCTCACTTGCAACTTCTGTCCTCTTTCTACAGGTGAAGCTGTCTCACAAGTCAGACAAACTGTCACGGATGTGAGGATACACAGCCAAAAGGATGAGTACGCCTCCGGATGTACAAAGACTTCAACCCATAACATCAGTCACAAGGTCTTCTGGCTTCAGAAGTTGAGACAAACGGTAATTGCTTTGACTGAACTGCTTTGAAGAGTGGAAACTTTCTCTGGATGGAGTTATTATGCTGGTCTTAGTGCCTACATTTCCCAAGAATGCCATCGGTAATGGCTGCCATGGCTATCACTCATTGAAGTGAAGGGACATGCAGTGAGACTGGAGATTTTACAAGTCTCAACATCGACCGCAGTCTGGAACCGTGCTCATTAGAGCTGACACTCAAGAACCGGCTACAAAGGTGAAGGAGCATCCAATCTATTCTCTGAAGTGTAAGTGGCTCCTTTCTTACAGCTTTTACTGTGTTCATTTGAAAGTTTGCAGGAACCCTGGAAGATGGCATCTCCTCTCTACTGTAATACTGTGGATACATTACTCATAATAGCAGAACTGTAAATGTAAATCAGAAGCGTTAATGATCCTAAAGGTCATACATTTCAAACTGCACAATGACTGCCTCTAGCTCAGCCACTAGTAATGAGTATTACTCATTAGGACAGCGCACATGAGTGCGAACACAGGCTACCTAGCAGTTAACAATTTATGCTAGGCTCAAAATCTCTTATGACGTTTTATGTATGTAGACACCTATTAATAAGCACTGCGATAGAACATTGTCAGGATAGCCCATCAAAACACCAGGAAGCTGCAGGAGGATCATGGCGTAGGTACAGCAGTCCCTTTACTAAAGCAAACACGCAGCACTATTTCAGATTTCCAGCTAGAAAGTTGTAAGTTGCAATGAGGCTGCTGGAGTTTGTTTATCCTTTTACACACAACTACAGCTTTACAGATGTTGCATTTAGGGGTATTAGCATTACATTTAGTAAGACGAGAACACGTTTGAGCATCGTAACCCTTTCAACCATGACCGGAGAGCACGTTGTTTGGAATGATTAATGCACCTTCATCACACAGAGCAGGGCTAATTATATGAAAACAGCTGCCATATAGAATTAATAACAGACACAGAAAATCATATCAGAAGTCTTCAGGTGCTTATAGATATTGCGCACTGACCAGTCAGGAAACATTACCAATTAAGTATGGGTTCTTGATATCCATACCTAATATCCAAGACAACTTGAACTACCCACCTCATAGCAGCATGCTTTTAATAATCCATGCGTGGTTGGTGTAGCTCAGCGGATAACACCACTACCCTGCAGGGAACCACCACATGTGGGAGACTAGGGTTCGATTCCCGCTGTAGGTGACTGTGCTGTGCTACACCAATAAGAGTCCTTGGGCAAGACTCCTAACACTACACTGACCTACCTGTAATATGATTACCCTTGTAAGTCGCTTTGGATAAGAGCGTCAGCTAAATTCCATAAATGTAAATAAGATTATGAAGGTTCAATCACGCGCGAGTTCTAGACTTATGCAAGTAGGAATGTTGCCCATCATTCCAACACTGTTAGAATTTGTTAAAGTAAAGTACTTTAGCTAAGAAGCTTTACTTATTATCAGAATTTGTTGACTAGCCAAAAATCACCTAGAAATAACTTCTCAACTTCCAATTTTGCCCCACCCAATTTACATCCAACCATAGCAACCCAAAACTCAGAATTTCCAACACTGTTCTTTATTTGTCAGTGAATATGCTAACAGCATAGTTACACCCACACAATTAAATGGCCTCATTAAAAACAATGTATTCTTTCTGTGTCAGTAAACAGAAAGAAATCTGACACTGTTAATATGAAAAAAACATTAATAACATAAGAAAAGAGAGAAATGGGCTGAATACTAAGATACAAGAGGAAAAAATATTGTATTGCAATTACATTATTATACTTTATAGCTACAGTCTGTGTTATTAAAATAGGATGTCTTATTTGTGGAACCAGGATTATGGACAGGATAATCCCACATCTTTTTGACCTAAATTAATTATGTCTGTTCTTGAAGCCTTGAAAGCAAATATTACACCGGACCCTCTAGGTGCTCACAGTACACAATAAACACATTATCTCCTTTGTATATAGGAGCCTTATGGAACGTTTCAGAAGCCAGTATTATCCTAGCGACTGTCTAACTGCATACAGAGCATCTCTACTAGATACAGTAAATGATACGAGTCATAGAAGTCATTTTCAAACAGTGATGACAAAGGTAAGAAAATTACACCAAGGCAGAGAAGAGATGAAAAAGATACATCAAATAATAGAGACACGGTAGATGAAGAGATGATGAGAGTTAGCAGAGGAAGAGGGGGCGGCTAAGATGATGACCACTGATGAAAACATTTAAGCGTGGGAATGTGTTTAACTAACGGACGGAGGAAACGAGCTGGAAACGAAAGGGAAAAAAGCAGGAGCGTCAGTGTGCTAGTGTGTGTGACACAGAGTGTGGCACTTATTCATTCAGAACATGCAGGAGGTCAGAGAGTGGGCAGGATACAGTCTGCAGACTGAAGGCACCCAGGTTCGTCTTGTACAGTACTCTACAAAACAATGAGAGATCATTCATTTGACAAAGCGACCATTTTTTAGTATCAGAAAGCAAAAAACATTTTGGCCATCTAGTATTTGACTTTATTACTGCAGAAATATTTTTCTACGCCGCCAAAGATCAGTCTTAGAAGCTGGTTGTATTTTCTACTTCTCGTGAACTGAATGACCTTGAACACCTTCAGTGGTGTTGAGCTCTGGACTCTGTGGTGGTCAGTTGACTGTTCTGAGAAATTATCAGCAGGTTCTTTTTTTTTTTATTTGCAGATTTCTTTTCAATAATGTCTTCTTGGCTACGCTACCTTTCAGACCCATAGTGACCCAAAGCAAGCCGTCTTGTCACAGAGGAAGGATGGGCAGGAACACCTGTGGAACTTTTAGATCTGAGTAGGAGAGGAGCTTGATGTTCTTTGTAAAATGAAATCTTGAAAGGTGCTGCTTATCTGCAGGTGATGGTTTTGGTGGTCTACCAAGCCTTGCACAGTTGTTATCACTCCCATTTACATTTCTGTAACCTTTTAACTTTTTTTTTCACTTTGACATTCTTCCTCCTTGTGCAAGTGCATTATCTTGTATGTAAACTACTCAAATTTCTCCTATAAGACACTGGCCATTGGGAATGGAAATGAAATGAATGGAGGGTGGTGGTCGCCGAAGTCTGCATGGTACTGAACTACATGTGCACAATAATCAAACGCACAAAACCACACACAAACACAAACCTGCCGTCACAAACTCACACTCTTTCCTCTGCTTTATTGTGTTGGCTTAAGTGAAATAGATTATGATGACAGGAGACGAGTGTGACATTTTTTTAGATGTGCGGAAGAGTGGCATCTCGACACTGCCATTCTCTGTTCGCCTCCTTCACTGACACTAGCTTCTCCTGCTCAAACACAAACAGTGCCAGCCTGGAGAGACAGTTGATGTTATGCTAAAAATACCCAAATGTATACACACCGAGCAAGCAATTAAAGATGACATTTAAATTGCTCACCATTTTCTGCCAAAGTACCTCATTTTGTGCACAGTGACAGCCTTAGAAACGAAGCACCAGACAAAGAGCGCTCGCCATTTAAATGGAAATGATGTCTCTAAAGATGATTTGATTTTAAAAAATTAAAGCGATTTTGCTAACTTTAAACAGAAATCTATTTGTTAGGTAAATCGCTTCCTTTTAAATGCCCATCTTACGCCTGCTATGAATACTGTCCATTGGCATAGCAAACCACATGCAAAATTGTTTCTCACTACAAATCTCATTCTCCCTCTGTCTGCGTAAACCAACTCGATTAGCTTTGCATGAGAGCTAGCTCCGTTTAAGGGCTTGTTTTGCATGTAGTCACTGCCTGAGGCAACAGCGCGCGCAGCCAAGGGGCAGCTAACCAACTCCCATCTGGCCCGGCCAACAGCACAAACAAGCCCGATTGCAGCCCCGCGAGAGAGCAGGCAGCGAAAAGAATGAAGCCCCTACAGAGAACAATGCACACACCTTCGTTCGCAAAAACATACAAGAATACAAACAGGTGTTGTCTCTGTCTCTTCTGTGCCTCCACCAAGAAAAACAATGGAAAAAACAACCTCTAAAAGCCGTTATATGGTTTAGCTCACTTGTGCAGAGTAACAGTAGTGTGCAACAGTAAGAGACCACCCTTTTCTTTAACTCTCAGTCAAAAAGTTCATATTTAAGCAAACATTACAAAGATTAATTAACAACCATAATATCAGATTTTCAGCAGTTAGTGTATCCACTCTACCTTATTTTATTTTGGTGTATTTATATTATAGCTTCTGTTCATTTTTGGGACACTTGCTTTCAGTTTTTCAGAAATCTGCACCAATATTTTTTCCACACCGTCAGTCATTAAAGCTAGTTGTATTTTCTGCTTCCCCAACAGCGACCAAATGCATTACAGTTATCAGTTCATCTGTATAAAAACCACTACGTTATATATCGAAAACAACCAAGAAAATTTGCAGCGCTGTTAGTTTGCATAAACATTAAAATAACAACAAAGACAATGCCAAGTAAACTCCAATGTACACCAACATGAAGGTGTCACCACATTAAAGCACCATGAGAGTGTTCAAAGGTTTCATTGTTCTTGGATGTTAAATTTGTACAGAGCCAACGTAATGTCACTACTACACCCTAAAAAGGTTATATAGACTACAGCTCCTGCACGGTAGTCAGATGTCCCATTTCCTCGACGTTCTTTAATTATTTATATTTTCCATACATGTCTTTTTGTTCTTTTTCATCTTGAATGTGGATAAAATTTTTATATCCTCAAAAATATTTAACCATTTTAGAAGCACAGAAATTTGTGAGGCAGCCAAGCTGAGTTTGGGCTATTGCTTGTGTGAATGTTCGTCTCTTATTGCAGGGTACCAACGTTAGTGACACCTTTGGGAACAGCTTTTGTTTGGAGGACACAGCATAAACTGGTTGGTAGGTTGGAGCAGTTATAGTGGCAGTAGGGGCACAACAGTAAATAATGGACAATTTCATAATGATTGAAGATGAATCTGAAATTATACTTGGTGTTGGGGGCCTTGGTGTATGATTCTGCTGAATACATCGTCTCTGCCAGTGAAAACTGAATAACTGATATATGTTGTTTATGTAATGAGTATACGTTATGCACTGCACCAAGTTACATGCTTTTCACAACTGCTGCAGGCATCAACTCTGGCCATCATTCTTTTACTGGTGCAGTTTTTGGTTGCCAAATAGGCCCAAATTAAATTAGTTTTCTGGGTGCTTTTTCATTTTGACCAAACATCTATCGACTATCCTTCACAGTGAGATGTGTTTTGACCTGCAGTCATAGTGCCCTTTTAAGTCCAGGGAGTTTTTCTAGGTTTGGCATATGCAGTCTAAATTTGTCACTGCTGCCCTCAACACAATATAAATTTGTTTCTGTGCTTGTCAGACTTCCGACTCTTTTTTCAGTTGGTGTTTAGATTATTTTGTCAGAGCTCTAACCCTACAAAGATGGAAGCACTTGAGCGCATTCAGTTTGCTGACAAAAGAGTAGAATCTTTTGTCATTTCATTCAGTCTCGGCAGATGATGAAGCGTATGATGATAATTGTCTTCATTTGATTTGTTTTTTTTCCCCTCAGTGTTTTAGACCCAAGGGGACACGATGCAAAATGAAACGTTTATTAGTCATTTCCATCTTAATTGCTAGTGTTTCTCATCTTCCTTCTGCCATCCGCCCTTTGGTAAGTCACAGACGGAAGGCTACGTAAGACAGGCACAAGAAACAAAACAAAACCTAGCCTGCTCGTCAACAGTTTGTCGAACACAGACTGATATCTTCCTTGGGTATTCCAAGTAGGCTTTCTGAATTATTCATACTATTTTGAAAACAATAACCACCCAGAAACAGCATCCATTATGCATGTCAATTTGTAGCAAGTGTCTGTGGTCTGCCCCTGAATCCCAAATGCAAATTACTCTGCAAATGAAAGCTGCAGCTGACTCCGGCATGAACTTCATTGAACTCGGACTAAAATGAAATTGTTGATTTATTCAAATACTGCTCGGTGTAAAATCTGAACATTACTTTTGGTCATTCGGTGAATAAAAGTGCAATTGTTTTCCAGGATCTGAAATGTCAATCCTTGTAATATGCTCAGAATTCCTACTCACCTCTTATGGTTATTGCCTGTTCTGTTTGCACATTTCTCCACTTTTTTAAACCGTTTGGTTATGGGTATTTATTCTGCCTTTTGCGTTCGCCATATCTGCCTGTAGTTCAGCAGCTATTCTTCTATCTTGCAATTCCCCAGTGCCTCTCCCTCAAATTTACCATCAGTGCTAATGACCTACTATACGTGTAAAATACAGTTATACTTAACATATGTATGTGGGAGGATTGTACAGTGAGATTACTGTATAACGTGTACAGGTGGTTCTATAATGGTGTGGGTCACAGGGTTATAATAACTTCTGGTCAAACTACATAAAATATCTTCTTTAAGACTATTAAGATTTAACATATTTATACACAAACTGTATCTAGTAAAATGGCCTTATTCTATTAGCAAGTAATTGTGTTTCTTTCAGATATTATTTCCTGAAACAAACAAACTGATCTGCATTATGCAGCTTGGAAAATGTATACAAAAGGCCAAGACCAGATGTGCAACACCATTGTTGGTGGTGGGATGAGACCCAAACTATCCTGACCCATAATTAGAAAATTAAAAGGAATGGTTTGGGGATTGACTAGCAGAAGAGGTGTAGTATTCTTTTATACAGCTCCATATTTATTCTTGGAGAGTAACAACAATCTTTCTTAACGAAACAGTAGCCCTCATAATTTCATAATGAGACACATTACAAAAATAGACCGTTTTCAATTGCCAATGCAACTTTTTATTGGTTCTTTGCTTACCTCTCTCTCTCTCTCTATTCCCTACAGGGACCAAGAGGATACGTTTTACGAAGTGCTACCCCATAAACAGATTTACCACCAAAAACCAGCAAGTTTCAAGTGGAGCTGAGAAGTGTAGAGGAGACTTGGAGACACTATGGCAGCTGAAAGCCTGATTGAACTCAGAGACTGGCTGTTCCTGCTTCTTCTCTGCCTTACGCTGCTGGTGGAGGTACTGGAGTTTGCGGCAGCAACAGCCGCTATCACCGAGGCAGCACTCGGGGAGGCAGAACTTCAAGGGGATGTACCTTGTCCATCAGCATGCAGGTGTGATGACGGTTTCATTTACTGCAATGACCGTGGACTAAGCATCATACCACCTTTACCGTTAACAGCAGCCGTTCTCTATTTACAGAATAACCGCATTGATAACGCGGGCCTACCGACATCCTTAGAGCAGCGAATGACTGTTCAAGTAGTTTATCTCTACGACAATGAACTTGACGATTTTCCGACACACCTGCCTCCATCAATACGTGAACTCCATCTTCAGGACAATAATATACGAACTTTACCGCGTGCTGCTCTAGCGCGTTTACCTTTGCTGGAGAAACTCCACATGGATGATAATTCAATATCAACAGTAAGCATTGAAGACAAAGCATTTGCAAATAATCCAAGGCTACGGCTTCTTTTCTTGTCACGCAATCACCTCTCAAGTATACCATCGGGGCTGCCATCATCACTGGAAGAGCTTCGACTGGATGACAATCGAATTTCGACAATTCCAACGCACGCGTTCAGGGGACTCACTTCACTTAGACGCCTCTTCCTTGATGGGAACCTGTTGGCAAATCAACGCATTGCTGACGACACGTTTTCACGACTTTCCAATTTAACAGAGCTTTCTTTGGTACGCAACTCCCTTCAATCCCCACCCTTAAACCTTCCCAGCGCACACCTTCTTCGACTATACCTGCAGGATAACGCCATGGCTCACATGCCAAGGAGTTCCTTGGAAGGTATGCGTAGGCTGCAGAAGCTTGACTTATCAGGCAACAACCTTACAACTCTCCCCAGAGGTTTGTTCAGGGACTTGGACAGCATTTCACAGCTGCTTTTGCGTGGGAATCCCTGGTATTGCGGCTGTAACCTCCGCTGGCTCCATGACTGGTTGCATGTGCGAGGCTCATCAGTAACCGTGAGAGGTCTAACATGTCACGGACCAGAAAGAGTCAGAGGCAGATCACTTAGAGACCTCACCAGTCAAATGGAGCAATGTGAGGTAGCTGTGGATGGAATGGGTGGCATTGGGGGTCTCGGGGGAGGTGATGGAGCCAAAAGAGACAAAGCAGAATTTCCAACTGACTCCCCAACGACAACAACCGTCCCATTTCCCCAGGGTTCTCTTTTTACACTCAGGTCCAGGCGGCCTGTACATAGGTACCCTGACCTGGGACAAGACAGTCATTTAGGGGGTGAAGGTGGGGTGGCTGGAAAAACGCTGGTCATCAGCGTAAAGCCCTTAAGTCCAGAGACAGTTCATATTACATGGCAGGCCGCTCAGCCAGCCTCAGCTTTCAGGCTTTCCTGGTTGAGACTAGGCAACAACCCAGCCATGGGGTCCATCACAGAGACACTAGTCCCAGGCGACCGCAGAGAGTATTTGCTCACTCAACTACAGCCCCAGTCAAGTTACATTATCTGTTTGGTGCCTCTAGTTGTCAACAAAGGAAGACGGGCATCAATTACAGCAACAGGGGGGTTTAATATGAACAGTGACTCGGAGCATGAGCATCCAGCTTGTGCCAGAACAGAGACAGCAGATCCTCAGGGTCAGCCTGGAGCTGACCAGGGTCAGGACGTACAGGGTACGGATGAACTAGCTGCCTTACCGCTTGCAGGGATTATAGGTGGGGTGACTGCATGTGTTTCCCTCTTCCTAATTTTTGGGATTTTCTGCTGGTATGGACATCGTGCAGGATACCTTGCAGCCGAGGATCATACGGGGGTATATGGACGAGACGTTGTAGCGTCACGTAGTGGTGCCAAGCATTATGATGACTATGTAGAATCTGGCACCATTAAAGACACCTCAATCTTAGAGATTGGAACTCCTGGTTTCCAGATGACGCCACTGGCAGCCCATCAACCCTTGCAGCCAAAGGCAAAAGTTGAGGACATGACATACATTCATACTATTTTTCCCCCTAATAATACAACCCTTTATAGGAGCACCCTCAACCACACAGCGAATCCAGGCTACGGGACCAATCGTGGATACAGAGAAGGAGGAATACCAGATATAGACTATGCCTACACGTGATAGCATTTGTGCTATACTCTATCTTTTCCGGTCGCTATGTTTAATACAGAGTAGCTGAGTAGGGGTTTGATCATTACCCTAGGTTCCAAAGTAGGGGTGTGCCGATTCTGAAGTAGCCTATACATTCATATGAACACATAACTGTATCTATGGTATATTCAATTCAGGGGTAGATCCGTCAGTAATTTGCAGGTTAAATCAGACCACTTTGAAAATTTTTCAGCACAGCTAAAATATTAATGGCATATTATCAGACTTTCTTTATGGTCATTCATTAAAAGATCACATTCCACAAAGAACAAATTGTGTTACTGACCACTCAAAACTGGGTGTATAACCAATACATCCTGTGAAGGGCTTTTATTATCTTTATCATGCTTTTTTGGGTCTTGGCACCAGATAATTTCTGACAATGACCTCATTTTCATATGCATAATCATGAAGCAAATTTTCAATTGGCACACCCCTAGTTCAATGTACCCTTTGTGCCTCCTTCAGTCTATTTCCAGTTTATCCGTTTCTCAAAACAAATTGGGACGAAGATCCTCTGGAACATGCTTGTAACACTTAACAAATAAGTGCCAGAGATACCACTCTTGGTATTGACATAATCCAACATTTTAAAGGTTTGGTGAACAGTTCTTTCCTTCTTAGTACCAATGATTACCTGTTTATTTCCTTTAACTAGATCACGTTAAGGGGACATATATGGTTAGCATGACGAGAAGGTGTATGCTGAGGGACCAGGTGTGTATAGTAGCTTTACTACCTGTACTGTATATATGTGCTGGGGAAAAAGGATGCCTTTCAATTCTTGGGGTCGCCTACTCTGTCAACAACAACAAAAACAAAAAAAGAAGAAAAAAAAAAGGAAAAAAGGAAAGAAAAAAGAAATTCAGCTTTTCTGTTTGTGATTCAGATTCTAGGTTCTTATTCTCCCCATTCTCTCTGTCTCTCTTTGGCTCTCCTTTTCTTTTCTTTTTTTTTGGCACGCTGTGCAGCTACTTTGTTCCCAGCCCAGAGAGCAGACAGGGGTGATAACGGTTTTGACAATGAAGGAACTCAAATTGCTACTGGGTTTCTGTTCTTTTAACGAGAGAGCGAAAAGAGGAAGAAAAAGAAAGGGGAGGAGGTGTCAGGAAACACAGCAAATCAAATGGGGGGGTTTATGCCCACAAAGATATCTCTCATTAAAAAAAATACAGGTATTTGGTGAATGGATGTCTTGTGTTTCATAGAACACTAAATTTATCACTCATCACATGAAAGGGGTTTCCAGTATAGCTACGCATTCTCGGGTAAATTTAGCACTCCTGCAAAAACACAAAAATCAAAACGATGATTCTTTCACAAGACAAATAGTGAGCTTATAAACAAACCCACACTCTTAAGGACAATCATGTAAGAGAGACTTCTCCTAATTGCTGATTCAACCCAAACTGACAGGTTGACACAGATAAAGCGGTCAATTTGGTACTAACCTAATGCAGGCTAATGGGAAGGGGCTGTCAATAAAGGACCCGCCTCTGGAGAATAACATGAGCACTGAATCCAATAAAGGGCATGAAAATTGGTCAGTGAACATTACCATGAGTCTAACTCTGTCACTATCATCTCCCTCATGTAACAGAAACGCCAGTCTATCAGTAGATGCCCTTAAGACACTGAAAACAGAAATCAGGGACTTGAAAAAAGAATAATACAACACTGTGGACCTCTTTATCTTGTGTATGGGGTGGTGGAACAGAACAGTCTTTTACATGGGAGGACAATCTTTTACTCGACATACTGCACAGAAATGGGGAGCATCTTGTAAGGCTAGCGTGTTAGGAATGTCCGAAGGTAGTACTTAGTCCCTTTAATTTACCTGCCTTTATGATGCATTTTGAAAGTGAGACAAATAGTGAATCTGTCACTTCTCTTTCTCTTTATGGAAGATTCTCTGCAACGGATAATAAATACAGCTTGTTTTTCCATCAGTATATACAAAATATATACATATATACACATATATACACAATTAAAAAGGTGTGATGAACAGCGTTTCTGTGTTTAGTTTGAGTTTTACAAACAAACAAAAAAAAAACCAACATCAAGGGGATAAAATCCTTCTAAGCTTTCATGCATTGTCACATTACATAAAATCTCCACGTAAGTTCATAAAGACCTTATGCACGTCCTCCCTTCCTCTAAAAACTATGACAATGTTAAAATCTAAGACAATATTAAAAACTACGACAATGTATGGCACTCGTGTCAAAGGGCAAGTGAATAAGGCTGAGAGTAAGCGAATGGATTGTGTGTTTAAGAGCAGACATGTCTTCAATCCGAAGAGTGTGGTAATGCCTGTGTAAGCAACAAATGGATCAATATAATGAGGGAGGAGGGGGCCAGCGTAAGTGTCCGTCTAAGACAGGGAAAGGCTTTAAAACTAGAGAGCGTGAACAAGCGAGCAAGTTGTGTACAAATTTGCTTGACTGCTTTTTTGCACCTCATCTCCAACTGTCATTTAGAAACTTCATAGAGTTCTGGATAATTGGGCAAAATCTTTCTCAGCTATTTATAATTTGCAGCAATGTCAAATAATTGAGGCTTATTAAGCGTATGAGAGCGCTAAAGAGTCAAAGGTGGGAGAACGTCCTCGCAATATGGTCTAATGCATCAGTGGAATGTGCAAAAATATCCGAGATGACTGTGTGCATGTGTAAAAGAACGCGGTTAATCTGGGCTAATTGGTGTGAGCACTGTGTTGATGGATTAGCTTTCCGACGCATTCAAAATGAACACTGGAGCTACGCTGCATGTCTGGATGCAGATTATTTTTGTAGGCCACCTCAAAGAGGCAAATTTACTGAACCAAGGGATTCGTGCTTTCATTCAACAAACCTCAATTTTTCATTTTTGACAACTCCCAAAAGAGTAGACTGAGGGATTTCATGTGAATTCGCGCCGCACAGAGCGAGACCCAACTGGGAGCATTCAAACAACATTCCGACTACGGCGTCACACAACTGCAGCCGAAACTCGCGGAAGACGTCCCTGATGAACAGCATGTCTCCTCTTCCTGCATTTACCACATTGGAGCAATTAAGCTAATTAGACTGAGAGAAGACCAACATTCAAGCTTCCTTCATTTGAGCTAAAGTGGCGATTGATTGGGAGAGAATGGAAGGGGTGGGAGGCTTTTAACGAGGCCCGAAATAATTGCTATGCACGCCTTTCTGCTAACTCGTTCAGTTTGTTTTAAAACCACCATACCATTCATTAAATGGTTCGGCATCCGAGACTTGATTTCTCAATGTCGTACATCAAACAGAATTTCAATGAATGCATTTCCAGATGTTGTGGAGCGCTCGCATCCATCTGAATACCATATTTGCCCATTCGCTGATTATTTCACTTTCGTCTTTTCAAAAGCACACATCCTTTGGTCTAATTTCTCACAAAACGCGCTAAGCTTTCTGCTCTGAAACTGCACTAAGGAGCATTTTACCAAATGTGAAAAACCCAATGGTGGTACAACTAAAAAAAATTATAAATAAATAAATCAAATAAAAAGCATCACACTCGAGTGAAAATTCGTAAGCGCCTCTGATTGCGATGAATTTGTTAGGAGTGTGACAACTGCTTCTCTCCATCAAGCCCGGCTTCCAATTAGCGACAATGTGGCATACGCTGAGAGATGTGAGATTTCTCGGTGTGAACTCATTTTAAATTTGCTTACGCTAGTGAGAGAGGGCTCTGAACTGGGAGCTCAGAATGCTGAGCCTCATTTGCAATAGATAACAGATTTAATAGCTTACACTCTGACAAATAAGATGCATTTTCAGACCTATTTAGAAATGTCTACACGTTTTTTTTCCTCTCCATAAACCCATATGGAGAACTTCTGCATGTTGAAGATGTGAAAATATCACTCGCTGCGGGATAGAGGAACATGTCTCCATGTGAATTACACGCGAGTTGTGCGCAAGGGACCAAACGCAGCATAATGTGCTTCCCATTCTCCCCCACTCTATTCTTCATTCTGATGTTCGAACTGTGGGGCCATTTTTCCGCACATAGAGCTCTGCAGGACATATCTCATAGCTTTTAAGATAATACCACTGTCAGTCAGCGAGAGACATAAAATAATACAAATAAAAAAAGCCCTCCAAGCCTAGTAACAAGGCCCTGTTATCTTGAGTGCCAGTGGAAAAAAAAGAGAGAGAAAAGATAAAAAAGGGAACTCTGGTGCTGGGTTCCATTGCGTTCTACCGTATATAACAGTGCATCGGATGGCGTCACTCTTATCTGGCATCATTCCTCTGCCTTTCTGGGAATCTGGGTCTGGAATATCTGTTATCTGTGGGCCGGAATACTCATCTTCCTCAATCAGAGAAAGCCAATAAAGAGAGAGACATGGAAACCTCAAATTCATGACAAATTCAATCTCCTTCACAGAGCGAAGAAGACCTGATGACTGGCCGACGTTATGGGGTCGCTCAAATAAACATACTAGGAGAAATGCAATTTAGAGCCTCCTGACTTCCTTTGGAGTTTATTGAGACAGCATGAAAGGCACGACTGCTGTGTGCATGCCATCTTTTAATACACTCTTCAACTTAAAGGTGCTAAAGCGTTCTTTTGAGTGATGCTATACAAGAACCACTTTTGATTCTAGAGCAACTTGCAGATTCAGAATTGCTCACAGTGTTGAACAAGGTGTCTGAGGTGTATAATGCCTCTGAGAATTCCCTCACAAAATTATTACATTAAATGGTTATAAATACACTGTATAAATTCCAAAACATTGTTTTGTGACATTTAATTTTCAGTACTAGTTAAAGGTTCAGCTAAGGAACACCCAGCAACCTTTATTCTACGGATTACACAGCAGTTACACTACATACACTACAAGGTTCTTCAAGGATACTCGCACTAACTCTCTTACCAAAATTAAATCAAGGTTTGTTATGGAATCAGAAGTGGCTTTGGTGCTGTTTTGAAAGAGTGTAGTTCAAAACCATTTCTCAGGGCACTATCAGTAAGCCTGACACAGTGACTACATTTGTCTATTTCATTCCATATTAATCACTCTGCTTACCAAATTTCATGTCTTTACCAGTTACATTCAATCATTACTGCACAACTGGCTCATTTTTAGATATTTAGTAGACAACTGATATAGGTCAAGCACAAATAAACTCAAACTCAAATAAACAAACATTACAATCTCAAGTTTCTAAATGTTGACAAATTTTAATTGTTGAAATCTAGAAGTGTTTCAGTGTGGTTTAAAGTGAACTGGTTAAGAAACCTACAGACTTCTTTACAGTGGTGGTGATGGGAATCAGGGATCACTATAGTCACTTTGTTTACTATCCAAAACCACCAGTGAATCTATGCCTGTCTTTTTCTAATATGCAATCCTAATGATGGTAAAATAGTTTTAAATCTAAAGAAGTAACTTTTCTTTTGGACTACTTTGGCCTATTTGACCTTCTAGGTCTCAGCCAGGTCTCTAGGTCTCACTTTTAGTAAATGTGTTTTAGGTCAAAACATTAAAACTAAGGTAACACAATGTCTCGGGTGTCAGAAAATACATTCATAATCAACTCATGCTCAACTTTCTTTGATTTCTTTTTTTTTTTTTAATGAAACTTTTGGGCGCCTGGTTCCTTTCACCATCATTCTGAACGATTCAGACTGACTACCCTTTTCTAGACCTGAGTATTTTACATCAAACCACTCTTAATTACTTTGATTTTATAATCTGACCATTCAGTTCAAGGGCTTATACAACAACTCAGATGTTAGAAGTTACACATCATTATTCCAAAAAACTGTCTATAACAAAAATAGGATAATGAGAGCTAACAGCTGTGATCAGCTTAAAACAGGAACATTTCAAATAATAAATCCCGTCTTCTCCAACTGAGGCTTTAGGTTCACAAACTACACTGGGCAAATGATAAAGAGAAATTAGACAATACAGCCAGTTTTATTTGAAGGACATTTCATGTTTTGACCTAAATTATTGAATATAACTGCCTGTTGTCTAACTTTTGACCCTACAAGTGGCTATTCATGATGCAGCAACCAACCTGGAACAGTATATCCTCGCTCATTTACTAGATGGACGGATGGATCAATGGTTAGAAGGATGGATGGATTTAGTAGTGTAAAAAGGATGTTTACCCCTCCCTGGACCCCACCCCTTGGAAAGATAGTTCCTAAGTGCCTGTGGATTTTATGTTTGGTGTATTTTATTGGGGAGAAGCGGGAGCCAAGAGCTGTAAAATGTTGTGAGAAGGAGGAGAGAGAGGACAGGGGGTGGAGGCAATGTTATTGTAAATCCAATCTTTATTGAGAACGACACGCAAACAGTCTTCCCCTCTCCCTCCCACCCCTCCATCTCCTGTTTCCCCACCCTCCCTCTCCCTATTTCTATTGATCGATCTGCTCTCAGCGAAGTTTCAGAGCAGAGCAATGTCTGTGTGTGTGTACCTGGGGGAGGATGTGGGTACACACTCAAATGCATTGCCTCTGCGCTCTATTTGCAGTCAGAAAGTTTATGCTTCTGCTCAAATTTAAAAATGGTAATGAAGTTACATGAATTGGGTGTATATATTGAGGTTTAGACATTCAATTACAATATGTTCTCTCTGTTTTCAGGGGGTTTCATAAAAATGTCTCAAAATTCCTGTGAAAAGCATCCAGGAGTCTTAACCAGTTAAGAAAATTGGACCTCTTGGACAGCCTCCAATTTTCTTGTCTTGTGACTGGGTGTTTTGGATGATGCGCTAGGAGTCACTCACCTAGCACGACCATTAAGAGTCAGACCAGACTAGTTGATATACAAGCCAACATATGGATAACTGGCTACTACAAATACTTCACAAAAAAAGGGCATTGATGATTTTAAGAGCAGATACATCTCTATTCGAGATATTCGAGCCACAGGCAACAACATGTACATGCATAAATCCAGGGCTAATGCAGATCAAGATTTTTGTTTAGAAATTGGTACACTTCTCAGCTGAAAAGTGCATGCTCAACTTGGGGGAATCTATATACACACACACTTATACACACACCAACACGCACGCACACGCACACACCAGATGTAATTGCCACAAGGGATCCTAGCTTTACATAAGCCTGTACAGGTACACTTTATGTAAGCACAAGCTCTTAAACTACACTCAACCTCCTGAAGTGCTTAAAAACACAAGTAGGTTATTATTTACATTGACATTTTATGCAACAATTGTGCACAGCCATGTTTAAACTTCCATTATACTGAATTGCACGGTTAGTGTCACTGTTTTGCCCTATCATTAGGGCCTGCATTCCACCACTGAACCTGTGTACAAAAGCCTTGTCCATACTGCTTACAAGAACACTTCAAAACATTTCACCATCCAGCTGACAACTGAAATTGGACTCCACATTGCAGCAACATTTAAAATATCTTGCACACTTTGTGAGAAACGTATCTAGCCATTCTCTTTGTAGGTACTTTAAGGTGCGCCCATTGTTGTCAAGTGTTGACGGCTGCTTACAGGCCCAGGCTGGTCACTACGCCCAATACCAAGCATAGAGGGATACAAAGCTCAGGGCATGTTTGTGATCAAGAAATAAATCACACATCATCAATACCTGGGTCAATGTCCAAGTCCATTTTCCCTCATAAACTGTAACACTAGAAATCTAAAATTAAAAACATAAAAGCAATTCATGTGAAACAAATTTCAGTGCAATTATATAAAATTAATTTTAAGATTCTTTTTGCCTCAAAACACTAAAAATATCAGCCACCAAAACAAAAAATAAAACAGGTAATTATGATTACAAGGGACTTTTATTTTGACATGCTCTTGACTTGGAAAAAGAAACGTTGGGTACTCAGGTGTCTATATATAGTTTATGTCAAAGGTAATAACACTGCAACAGAAGGGTTTGCAAGCAATCTAGAGCATGTGTGAGGTCTTCCTTGGCCATCACAGATCCAGATATAATGTTAGCCTGAATGGTTTGGTAAAAATAGTTAACTGTAATGAATCCTGAAAAAAACTGAGACTGATTTAAAAGCAATTATGTTCTATAAATTAAGCTCCAGTTCATAAACTCTGCATTAATAGGTTTCCTCACTTATAACTTAAGACAGCTATTAATGATGCAAGATAAAACTAAAACTTAGCCGCTTATCACATGGCTGCCAACCTTCTTCAGCAGTGCTCACATTTAGAGACTGTTCATATAAGCTGAAAAATCAGAGGTGTGTGTCTCTGAAGTAATGAAACACACTAATCACTTTTAATCCTGATTTATTAACTGCAATCACATCATCACCCAAAACAGCCTAATTACTATTATCCTTGTTATCATAATTGTGCACTCCTTAGTACCTCAGAGGTTTCAGAGGAGTCGTGATGTATCAGTGCTTCTGAGCAACGATACCTTGTTACACACACTACCTGAGGCCGCCTCAGTTCTTGATGTGAAAGCGACGTGTGCTACTGCGTGCCCACAAAACGACAAACATGACCGCGTATGTATGTAAACAAATAAAATAACCTTTATGGAACTGTTGAAGTAGCGCGTGTCACTATGTGTCTTTGTTAAAAACTTACAAGGACACACCACAGCGATAAGCATCGGCACACTTTAGGCACGACAACGTTTAAGCGTGTGCACGTGTGTTGATGCAGGAGTAAGTGCAAGCAAGCACTTGGGCAGCCTTGCTCCTGTCCTGCCCATTGGATCAGTGCACACTTAGCAGTCCTGAGAAGTCCATTCCAGCATCCAAATTAATTACCTCTAGACAGTCTGTTAATCCTCGCGCTTTTACACCAAGCCCCAGCGGCCAGTCGATCAATGCAGCCACAGGGAGGGATGAATCAGTGTGCTGTCACACAAACTCCTTCCCCTCGCCTTTTCTCTCTCCTACTTTCGCTCCCTCGCTTTCCTTTCTTCCTACGCCTTCTCATAGGAAATTCCACAGATTTCTCACATTCTACATAATTAAAATCATTCAATTTCCATTCAGTTTACAAAACCAAGTAATTCAGAGTTGTGTGGTGTGAAACGCTCTGTTCTAGAGAAGCTTAACGACTCAGAAAGCTTCACAGCGGTGGTGATGGGAACCAGCTGTATGAAGAGCTCAATGCCTGTGAAAGGTCTCTCGCAGAAAGTTACTACGCAAAATGGTTACAAACATGGCGGCAGATGCCAGAGACGTAGTTTCACAAGAGTTCTGATACGAGTTTTGAGCTTTGCCCAAAATGCATTTTTCTTTAAATCCATGAATGGTAAGGTACATACAGGGTGCCATGCAGCAAAATAAAGAACCCAGAAGAACACTTTAACTGTGCCCTGATTTACCACCTTTTCACCATCAGCAACAAATCATCTAGAAATCCAGAGGACATTTAGAATGGTCAACAATATGGCTATACTGGTGTGGTATGCATCACAATCCCTGGTTCCTATCACTACTACTGTATACTGATTTTTGTTCTTCAAAGTAAACCACTACAAATGACAATGTCAGATTTCATAAATGCAGGTGGCACTCTCCTTTCATTTCTTGCTACACTTTCTCAAACTGACCAGTCCATGCTTAGCCAACAAAGGTGTTCTTACAGCATCTACTGCAAGGTTGGTGAAGCTTTATAGAACTTTGAAATAAATCCCAGTCAACCTAAAGTCACAGTAGACCATGGGACCTAAACCGAACCTTAACAGCGCAACACTTTTCTGTGGATAAAATATTTAATGACCCCCACTTTTCTGTTTTGCTGTGGGTGGGGTGACAGACATCAGCTCTATGATTGGTTAGTAAATGCTAACAAAGCCCAAGATTACCCAAGATTAGGATTGCCTGGTTTACATGCACTGAGGACAAATACGGTGAAATATCATTGGAACATTAAGTACATCAACACTTCTACTGTTCACCAGCAAGAACAAGATTAACTTAATTAGAAGGAAATTAACTGAAGTGTATTTAGGCTTCTCTGGTGTTTAAGCTTCAACTGTGCAACTTAAAATGGAAATCCAGCCATTTTTCATAATTCCTGCACAATTAAATCATTAAGATTTGGTTTGGGGTGAAATGCTTTGCTCTTAACTGATCAGAATTATTCAGTGGTGGTTTTAGGAACCAGGCAACTGAAGAATCTAATGCTTCAAAAAGCACAGAAAGTTATTTGCTAAAACGGTCATGATAATGCCTGTTTCCAGAAACATTTTTAAAATCCATTCATGCGCTATATGGCATCACATGCAGGGTATAATAAGGCAAAACAGTCCCTAAAGAAAACTTTCATTATTTTACCATTATCCGCATTACATACTAAACCAGATATTTTCATATATACATATATATTCCTGTTGGTTTTGTATAATAAATAAGACACGGCGTAAATAAATACAACACATATACAATACACAATATTTGTGTTGTAGACAACATGACCTTGGACACAGTCACCAGCACTGTAAAGAAATCCAGGTCAGTAAGTTTCTCTAACATGCATAATTTCACATAAAACCACTTGGAATAAGCTTATTATTTTAACAAATGAATTATGAGACAGAATTAGTTTTCAACAACATAGTCCAACCCAGTTACAAAACCTGGAAGCACAATTTAACAAGGTGAATCTAAACCCATTACATACACAGCCTTTAGACAAAGCAAAAAGCCCTGAGAAACCGATTTGATGTTAATACGAGTCAAAGGTGTTAGGCACAACACAAAGCTAGATGGCTAAAGCTAATCGGCTTCCTAAACCTAATCAATTAAATGACATTGACTTTTACAAGAAACTGAGTTTTACAGCAGACTTTCTCCAGGGTTTGGGGCCATTTAGGTCATATACAGGCTGATAACAGACCCCAGCCATCAGCACTACATTCCATAGCCACAGTATATTCCATCACCAGCACAATGGCTTTTAATATATTGCTGCCTTAACACAGAATTCAGTGTGTGGTCACAGACATGCATGTATTTTACAACTTCAAGCATGACTTAGCCCATTAGATTTTACTTGAAATAACTTGGGCTATAATGGTCTCTTTGCCAGTGGCATGTAAAGCTAACATAGACCTCATAACACTGGCTATGGGAGCATGCATTCATGGGCAAAGAGAAGCGATGGCTCAATTCACTGAACCTCTGAATGAATAATCAAACATCTCTATTCCTGCCTCCACCATGAGATTAACCTCCATTAGGATCGTCTGGTATTGAGGAGCATGACTGTTGGAATAATAGGCTGCCTGTTCAGAACGTGACTGTTCAAACATTAACTAATCACTGTCTCGCTCTTTGGCAGTTTTGGAAGAGATGATGGACGAAATAATAAGCCCCATGCACTTTTACAGCTCCGTGATATCACATTAACGTCAGCACTTCCAAATAACTGCAAACCGCTGACGCTGACAGTGGTGGAACAACATCTGTGAGGCTGATGAGACTATTCTCCATAAAGTGATGTAATCAACAGCAGATTCTCACTAGAATTACACCATGTGGAATTATTTCTCCCCAGGGTTTTGCCATAGCATCGCTAGACTGACTGTTTACCGTCTAAACCCCCAGCGGTGCCTGTTACCAAAAGAAGCTGACCTGTTGAGAAGGCATATGGGCTTTGCTTCCCCCTAGTGATGGTGCTAGGCAAAAGCTTTTGTGGCCTGCTATATTTGCAGGCACCTGACCCTATGAGGGAATGAAAAGAAATGACTGCATGCATGTTCTGTTGTTTGCTAGTCAGGCTGATTAAAACAAACAACAATGCATCAAAGGCTTAATTTTTTTTTCCATGTTTTTCAGAGACAAAGGGAATGGCAAAAATAGTTATCCTATAATAGTGACTGCATGTCATTATCTTCATAACGGAAAATCATCCATTTTTAAATGAAAATTAGCTTTTAAATTTGTATGAAAACAAGTCTGTCATGGCCTGGATGTTATTGGATTCAGTACCACGCCATGCGAACTGTAGGGAAGCACCTTAGAAGCACTGACACTGAAGTGGTGGCATGTTGGTGTGTGTTGTGCTGGTTTGAGTGGGTTAGACGCAGTAGTG